>JAPYYS010000961.1:0-260833 GCA_030522525.1 Campopleginae sp. 14b
GGTGTGAAGGAATGGTGGTTGGGTCTGGGAGGCAGCTGGGGCAAAGAGGGGGGCGCGGGGGGGAGGGGGGGGGGGGGGGGGGGGTCCACGGCTCGAGTCATGGACGATTTACGAGTGAGCGTCGCGACGCGTCCCCGTGCTACAATCGCCGATCAACTAGATTGAATGAACGAGTTTAATTTTCATTACGAGTCCGCGCTATGCGGGTGGAGGGGAGATCGCAGGGGGGTGGGGGGGGGGGAGATGTCAAGAAAGAGAAGAGATTATGTGGTCGATTGATGCACGAGATGACGAGTAACACTGGATCGTTTAAAAAAAAATTTCCACCATATAGGGTGTCCCAAGAATTTTCCGGATCGATTCAACGAAAAAAAATGGAAAAAAAAAAAACTTTTTCGTTTGATAATAAAAAAAAAACGTAATTAATTATTATTATTATTGTTACCACGATTTTTGACGAATTTACACTCGCACACACATAGAGCCACGTGTATATTTACGAAAAGCCTGAAAAGAGCGATTTTCGTAATATGGAGAGTGTCGGACGGCGTCGTCGCAGACTACCGTTTCGACGAGTATTCGCCGCGCACGCGGTTCGACTTCAATAACCTCCGTTCCGAAGTAGAAGAGCTCGCGTAGAGCAGATCAGACTCGGCAGCGAAGCAGATCAGTAGACTGCTATAGGACTAGAGCCAAAAGACTGTACATATAAATAAATGAATGAATAAATAAACGAATAAATAAATATAAACAAAATATAATTTAAAGAAAAAAAAAAATACAAGAAAATATAAATTTATTATTTAATAAATAAACTAATAATAATAATATTTGGTTATTTATATATTAACAATAACCATAATTATTATTAATATATAATAATTAGTGACACATTTGTTTTTGTATATTGCCGCTTGGAGGGGTGGAATTGTTAAGGAGAGAATTAACGTCGGTGACGTGAATATTGTCTCATCGGTTCCAGAGTGCTCTACAACTCCGTAGAGACAACATCCTGCCACATTGTTTATTAGTGCCTGGTGTTTCCGTGCTGTGTGTGTACGCGTGTTGATTCCTGTGCGTCGGCTCGTCGTTTGTGTTCTCAAGCGCTTTCTCTCTCTCTCTCTCTCTCTCTCTCTCTTTGCCTCTCCGCTGCCCAAGTTTCCCAAGAAAAACAACCCCTTTTCCCGGTCCCTCGTACCCCGCAAACATTGCCCCTCGATCGCCATCCCTCACGCGACACAATCGATGCAACTTTTTCGTCGAGCCTGATTAAGTTTTTGAGTCGGCTTTACAATTTCCGATTTTTTTACTCGACACGATCAACTTTTTGGATAATTTTATTGCCGAGAAAAAAAACCGCGGGTATTGTGGATTTTTGAATTTTTTTTTCTTGGCTACTTGATCGCTTTTGGCAAATAGGGAAGAAAATTTTTTGCCTCATTTGGCTGCTTCGAGTGATATATATATATAAATAAATAGATATTTACCTTTATTGGGATTCTGCGGCCTCGTTTCCGGTCGCAGAATCCATTTCCGGCCGCGATAAGGTCGCCAGTGTTCCATTAACCTTGGAATTGCTACGAGGAAAAAAGCTCTTGAAAAGAAAGAAGCGAGAGGATTAAATAGAAGAAAAAAAATGATCTCGTAAATTGGATGAGAGTCTGTGAACTACGGAGGAAATTAAACACGATCCTCGAGCTGCAATATTTATTTATTTTTCAACAGTTTACTATAGACTCGTGACAATCAAGTTTCCATCGATATTTTGTGAGAGAGCGTGAGTAAAAATTTCATCGGCTCCAAAAAGAATTTCGAGAAATTAAAAACGAAAAATTTATTTCGATATTTTGATTGAAAAATTTAAAACGACGCTGGAGCCACGAAGAAAAAGTTAAACCATGAGATAAAAAACGTGCGGGTTGAAATCGCCTGGAAAATCCGTCCTAATCGAGGCAAGTTCCTACTCGGCAGTTTTTTCGACACGAAGGACCGGATTAAATAAGCGATTGAGTTTCATAATCGATCGTAAGACTCAGGCGTCCGATCCATCTCAGCTGCCAACTGCATCTTGACACTTAATTTAAAAAGACAGTAAAAATACTAGCGTCTCGGAAGAGTGCTCTTGAAATCGAGAGAAAAAGTATTTGAATTTGCCGCGAAAATCAACCGAAGAAACTTCACGTCGTTGAAAAATAGGGAGAGAGAAAAATCGACCAATCGCGAGCGAGGAGCAAAGGGGAATTACCTACCAAACTGCCAACTCTGTGTTCGAACCATCCAGGCCATTAGGCTCATCGGTATTTGTCGATTATTCCTGGTTCTTGTGAAGCTCGAGCTTGAACCGGTTACACCTCATTTTTTCCAATCCCAATTGGCCTCGTAAGCCTCGTTAGAATGAAGTGGTGGTGCGCGATTGTGGTTTTAGTTGTGCTCGGTTACACGTGGGCGGACAATTCAGTGGACGTTGCCAGTCATTACTCGTTCCTTAATTGTCCAGAACTCAAGTCACAGGAATCTCTCGATCTCGATGGGGTAAGGGACACCATTATGTATATTAAGTCTCGTTAAACTTGTCTATTTAAAAAAAAAAATCCTGCAATGAGATTGAAATTTTTTTTTCTTTTCGTGGCCGGTGAAAAATAATCAAATTCTCTGGAAAAATTTCATTTTTGTGAGGCGTGATAAATGACGCGTGTGAGCTTTCCAGAGAGAATTTCTTATCGCACATTATACTCTTTTGCACGAAATTTTCACGAGCTTTCCAACTTGACAAATCGCCCTGAATCGTAGAGGAAGAAGCTTATGAAAATATTCGTTTCTTCGCAACGTCCAATGATTTATTATAGTTCGGAGGTACGTGACCCTTCGGACGTTCCTTCATACTCAAAACAACCCACAAGAAAATAGTGCCTCGTCAACCTATGTAATGAGGAAGGAGAAAACATTTATTTACCAACGTCAATGAATACAATGTATTTTTTCCACAATGCGCCACGCCAGTTTGTCGATCAACTAGACATTTTATTTCTATAGCATATTTGATTTTAAAAATAAAATTAATTTACCGTTCGGGTGCATACTGGGTCTTTTTGACCCCAACAATTTTGTGCCACAGATTTTTTATCATTTGATGGCAACGAATGGTTTCGCATTTTCGCTTTCGTAAAAAAAATTCTCTACACAAAAAAAATGGATCGTTTAGCGTGAATCGTTGAAACAGCCAATGAGAAGCGTCGATACGAAAAAGTGGGCGTCACCTAATGATAGCGTCTCTTGCGAGCCAGTGGATTGGCTCTCGCTTAAAATCGATTTATTTGACTAACGGTAGGTCAGAGAAAAAAATGCCCAAGAACTTTTCTACTCAGTTTAAAAAAGCTGAATTTCTGGGACATCTCGTAGTGAGGATTATTCGACGAAGCAAATTTAGGCACTTGGCGAAAATGCCTGAGAATCGAATGTTTTCGTTGGGCCAACTCGCGCTGCTCGTTTGCTCTGTGTCTCAAGCTCGAATCTTTCAGCGCGGATTCTCGATAGAACTTTTTACGCTCGAATTCACCTGGAGCTTTTCCTTGAATTATACGTCGGGAGAGAGGGTCTTTCTGCTAGTCACGATCCTTTACCGGGCGTAATGGCGCACCACAAAATCGTAAATTCTCAGCGATGCTGCTGGTACGCGACTGTATACGTGATCCCTATCGTTTCTCGACTCGGAGAATCTTAACTGAGCATTAAAAAAAAAATGAAGAAAAAAAAACATTTATTCGCTTCTGATACGCCTGCTTTGAGGGTATTATCCGGAGTCAAGATACTTTTCAGCCTCCCCGTGAGCGGATTGTTAGGATTTTCGGGCCAGAAATGCTTCGAGCCGTTCAACCTTAAAACTGCAACATTTAAATTCCGAATCCCCAATCTTATTCCAACAAAAATTCCAAGCCTCTTCTTTTCTGTTCGTTTTTTATTTATTTTTCTCAGTCTTTTAATTTCTTGTATCGCACGTTATAAGGACTCGTTGTCAGTTATCCGCTCACAAAACGCTCCGTCTGGATATATCGTGCTCTTGTACGAGAATGGAATTCCCCGGATACGGGACAGAGATCCTCGTCAGTTTCAATAATATTCCCACTTCCGTTACCCATCAAGATTCCTCTCGCTTGCTTTCTTCGAGTCTGGAAAGCTCGAGCGTTAGACACACCCCTTGGGTAAAATCATTCCTGCCCGGGATACCAAAGTGAAGCAGTGCAAAAAAAAAAACATTTCCCCTTCAAAAAAACTCAAAAAAAAATGGTGTCTCGCTAATCGCACGAGTGAAAGAGAGAAAAATTGGATGCCATATTTGAGCCATCGGTTGTGCCCACGTGACAAAAATATCGAATTCACACGAAGCGATGCTCCGCTGTTCTGGAAAAAATTTTCTCCGCTGTGAAGCATCAAAAAATAGTCGAAAAAAAATATTCCTTTGTCAATGGTAGAAAATAAATATCGGATATGAAGAATTTAAGGGATCGATTCGAGCCATATGGTGGGAGAATTTGAAGGAATGGAGCCACGATTAAATTTCGACCGCGTAAATAACTTCGCGTTTCCAAAAAACCATTTTTTTTGGATTTTGAGTTTGAAATTTGAGTTTCCCACCCAGGTTCATGGTACTCAAACGAACGAGCAGAAGATTTGCGATCCGAAGGCTTGAAAACCTACTCCGTATTATGAAACAATTTTTTTTTTTTCCTTGCCACAATAGAAAACGAGTTTATGCGTTCATATGTTGCTTTTATCTCTTTTATCGCACGATTAGCATAAGTCGTGTTTGAAATCCATGCACCGGAGAGGAAAGCTTTTGAAATCCTGTCTCGAGTTATGGGCAAGCTGTTGCAAAAAAGAAAGACGAGTGGGTGAAAGAAGAAAAAGATCTGGGCAAAAACAAATGAAAGAGTGAAGGAAAGAAAGAAGGAAAGAAAGGTGGGCGGCAGTAGAGAAAAAGATGGGACACACGAGGCGCAAGAAAAAAGTTGGAAAGACAGAGGAAGAACGAGTGGTTCTTAAAGCTTGAGAATCAACGTCCACATTGCCTGCGATTTATGGAGGGAGATCAGCTTGCCTCGAGATTTACGAGGCTCGTCGATGCTCCGCTATTTTTTATTATTTTTCGTCCCAACTCGATTTTTTGTTTTTTTTTTGTTTTTTTTTCTTCGTTCTCACGTTAACGTCATGATTCCGATGAGTGAAAACCCGAGCTTTTTCCAGTATCTCCTCGCCATCAATTGCAACAAACCGCGAGTAATAAAATTTCTTCGTAATCAATCATCAATAATTCGCTTATAAATTCCTGCGTATAACGAAAATCATGCGTAGCCAATATTCACGGGACGACAGAGAAGAGGAAACGAGAGAAAGAAAAAAAAATCGCTACGATACGACGTCCTCGTTGTTTCAAGGTCGAGGACGAGGTCAAAGCCTGACGCTATAGAATATTGAGGTTATGGCCACGAGCTTCTTCGTCCATATATATCTATAGATTATTTAGTGTACGAGGGAGCGATGATGCGAACGAGCAAACATCGAACGTGTGCGGGCAAGCTCGTTCGTCCTTCCTCGTGCTTGTCCCCAGCTTTTTCTATTTCTCCCCATAAGACCGAAAGCTCCGGCACTCGATTGATCCTTCGAGCTTCGTCCATTTTGCCCTTGAGCAAAAATTCACTAAATCCTCAACATTTTCCCAAAATAACGATAAGCCTCGATCTCATAATTACTGAATTATAGTGAGAGTTAAAGTTTCAATACCGTAAATGGGAATAGCTTTCAGTACACAGGACAAATATCGTGTAAACTAGAGCGAACAAGAAGAGTCAAAAGTAACAAGGACGACAAGCACCAGCAGCAGGCAAGTCATCGTACAAATACTCGAGAGACTAAACTTCCCCAAGGATTCCTATGACGCAAGTGAAACTTGAAACGACATAACGTTGCAATATTCAAAGCTTTACCCTTTCGCCTGCCTCCCTCTATAGTAGTCGCCCCATAGGCTTCCTTATTTTTTAAATATTTCCTAAAGCTCATTTCCGATTCACTTTTGCCCATACGTTTTTTCCCATGACCAACTTTCCAATGGAATTTCTCTCGTGAGTGGTGATTCGCTCTGCAGATCACGAAAGACTGATTAAAACTTGTTCTTCTTCCTCCTTTTGTTCGGTGCATTAACCAAAAGCCTTGAAAAGCTTAATTATCACCATGAAAAGTCAATGACTTTTTTAATTGACCAAGCATCCTCGATTTCCCACGACGTGCCATTGTTTATGCCTATAAATAAATAAACTGGCACGAAAAGTTCCAACTTTTTTCGGCCCAGTGCTTACACGCGAAAAAGTGAACTTTTTTTTCCATCGCCAAAACAAAGCACCTTTTTTTTGTGCCTGTTTCGGGCGTGAGCCAGAGAGTAACGCTATCGCTGATACGTCAGAGAACCGGAAGCGGCACCACACGCGCAAGGATATACCGAATTCACGAATAATCGAGTATCGAGCGTCGAGCACACCAACATTGTTCGTAAAAAAACAAACAAGAATAAAAATAAAAGCTCGAAAACTACGTGGGGGTGAATTTCGTTCACGTAACTCGATATTCAACGAACGGTCAATTTTTAATAAACACGTACTCGAATTAAGATCGAAGGGACCGTGGAAAACGAAAAAAAATGAGGGCCAAGTTGGCGTGAAAGTGGAAAAAATAATAATTAGTGAAAAAAATGTCAGTAAAAATTTGAATTTCGAGTCAAGATCGAAAGTAGCGAGGAAAACGAAAAATAAAATGGGGGAAAAGTTGGCGTGAAAGTGAAAACAAGAATTAGTGACGAAATTTTGACTCGAAAGTCGAATTACTAATTAAGCGCAATTGTCACTACTAATGAAGAAAAAGTACGAGCTCGATGCAGAAGTAATTGAAAATCGGGACAAGAAATAAACTCGACACGTACGCACGCACAGGCTGGCGAAAGTTAGTGAACCCAAAAGCATTTTCTCATAGGGCTAAACGGTTGGGAGCTTGCGAGCGAATTAGAGACACTAAGGATGCTTCGTTCCATGAGGCCTGCCCACACCCAACACGGCCAGGGCTTTTAGCCTCAGGCTTTGGTACAATCGGCACCGGTCATATGGCTCCGGACGCGGTTTTACTGAACTTTTCTTCACAACGACACGAGCATCACTCTGTGGCAGCCTCCTACCCTCGCGGGCTTCTCTTTGCAGCATTCACTGGCTGCATCTACGTGAGCGGACTTTCGTTCTCCACATTACGAAACTCTGGTGCTCCGTAAAATTCAATTTTTTTCTCTATTCATTAAAATCATGATAAAATCGTGACATTGTAGCAAAAATAAAAACTCCATATTCGTCCAGTCTCGAGAGAAGCTTTTTATGATACAGCGAGAAAATAGTATTTCCTGATGAATGTGCGTGCAGTATCCAGCATTAAATGTTGATCTCACGTACTCAAAATGAATAATATCGTGTCTGGATGTCGCGCTACTTTCTGCCTCCATCCTCTACTCTCAATCTCTTCTTATGCGTATGATAAATTTATGGCTCCATATATGTTCGTATAAATGTATGCAATGAGGCATTTTCCGAGCACGAGGTTGAATCAAAAATAGACGCGAGCATGAGAAGGGGGTTTCAGCAGGAGCGAAGGCTCCCTTCCAAAAGCTCGAGTCTTGAATACCAGACACGTAACGCCAGATCTGGCTACGTTTCAGTTGTTCCATATTAAATATATGTTAAATATTATTCTCACATGTTGCGAGTTCGGAGTGGCAAATTTTCTACCGATGCAAATATACCAACCACTCGGAGTTTCCACTTCGCGAACCTCTGCGATCTTTCGCCTTTTTAAATCTCCGTTTCTCCTTGTTGCTTTTATTGATTAATTTAATGAATGACACATCGGGGAGGGAAACCACATTTGGAGGCTCGTTTTCGTCCATATTTTCGGTCTTTTTTTTTCTATATCATTCCAATTATATTTCGATCAACTCCAATGATTTTTTCTAAATAAATTCAACTAGAAATAACAGAGTTACGCCTCGAAGTCCACACAAGGTCGTAGGTCAGAGTTTTTTAATTACAAAATATTACAAAGTATTACAAAATTCCTGTAACTTTGATGCATTTGTGCTCTCTCTCTCTCTCTCTCTACAGCGATATGGGAATTCGAATTCCAGGCAAGGGTCGTCCAAAGCCATAGAAAAACCTTTTGCCGAGCTAATTGGCAGGATTTTCAATATTCCGAGAAAACCAATTCCGGGAATTTATAATCCGGTAGGTGGGAGTAGAAAAAGTGGCATTGCATACGCGAAAGACATGAATTTATTAATTATTTATCAGTGCGACGTTGATATTTGGAGATTGAAAATAATTTCATGGATGAAAAAGCTCCCGCCATTTTTTTTTCATCCCGGATAATCAGGAGCGCTACCCCCACTCCACCGAATTGCTCAATATTTAACGAACTCGGGTATTTATCCAGGGTATGTAGATAAAAATGGCAAAAGACTTTTGATCAGTGAGTTCCGGTCGATTCCTCAAGCATCGGCTAGATTTAGTGGCGCACAACATTTTCGGTTAGTCCGCCCGTAAGAGCAGCGTTTATTTGTGCGGAAACACGTTCAAGCTGCCCCCCCCCGGATACGACAAATACGGTGGCATGTATAACGAGTAAATACCAAACCTGCCGCGGCGGGTTTCCATCGGAACGTAAACCCATTGGGTCTCGGGTATAGATAGAGACGTGTGCACACACGAATATCTAAGTGGCAGAGGCGCTTAAGTGGCCTCTGCGATGGCCGATCCACATTTTCCAACATGCAGTTGTACGCGCAAGGCCCATTGTAGGAGGGAGCTCGCTAGGTATGGCATACTTCATCCCTTTTCGCTTCGACAATCTACCTAAACCGCTTCTCCATGGAGCTCGTCCGGGCGGACGTAAAGCCTCCTACTATTCCACTCTTTGTGTAGCATCAGAACGCGATGAAAGTTTCTACTGAGAGCAGATGGCATCGCAGCCAACGACAAAGAGAACGGGCATCAAGAAACCTGCTGCTACGAGAGTGCGTGCAGGCTTCTCCATAGTTGACCTTTGTTCAACGACCCGTACCCCAGGACCACCTCTACAATGAACCACTTCGCGTGGACTTGTTTCATGCTAAAAAGATCGCCGGATACGAGAACCGGAAGAAAAAAACTGAGCCACCAACCGGTTTTGCCATTATTTGCCATAAGACTCTCATCGCTTGAGCTTTCAACTCTTTTGACGAGAAGGAACCGCACCCCTTCAAATGCATGACATGGATCGCGTGCTCGCGCTTCAAATTATGCCACTTTTTGCCTAACGCCTGTTGGCTAGAGACTCGTTCAGCTCAAACTTCAAGGCTACCATCTTTGAAGATCAACGCTATCGAATCTTTGACTTCCTGGAGCCCAAAGCTATTCCATCAAGTTGGAATATTGCTCCTAGGACTGGCAGGATGTCGTCGCAACGATGATACATATTTTGCTGCTTAAAAACTACAAGAAGCTTCTGAAAAGCTCGATATAACGAATCAGAAGTAACCTCCAAGTTTGCGCAGAACATGACGCCACTGTTGTAGTCCTCCTTCTTCACGTTGAGCTGCTGCAAACGAATGTTTGACAAAGTTTGAACGCTCCGGGCCAGTTGTTGTCGGCATCTAGGTGACGCGGTAACTGCTTCAGGCGCTTTCATCTACTCCTCAGTACAAAATAAATCTCGCAGTCAACTTGGATTCCAACTTACATTTCAACCGACTGCCCATAACTGGAAACAAAACTTGAATCCTTCTTCCTATCCGCTACCATCATTTTCTATATACCACCCACACTTCCCACATTTATGGCAACATTGACGGATCGCTTCAGGATTTATACGAGACAGCCGATAATACTCCAGTTACGAGATATCACGGAAAGGGATCATATATTTTCCCTGGATAGCGTTTAAGTGGAAGATTAAAAAAGTTTATAGGATCGAGCCGGTAGGAGCTTGCGAACGCTCTACTCGTAACACCTCTGACAGCTCTGATACGTGACTACTGCAACAACGATGGCGTATGATGAAGCTGCCGATCAAATCCATACTCTTTCCATTTAAGTGAAAATCTATTTTTCCCTACTTGTGCCCTTCATCGTGTCTGTTTCATTTGTTTCCTTCAACGACCATGATTGAGGTGAAACTCGTGCTTTGAGGGGCGAGTAATTCTCGCGTAGGAAGAAAACTCGGACATCCTATACGGAAATCAATACTTTAATGTGTGGAGTCCACCCCATGTGTGGTGGTGGCCTACAGACGCCTACCGGCAACAATAACTACGCCGAGTACCCGAGTAAATAGGCCCTTAAGGGGTAGTAGGAAAACTTGAAAATGATAACGAGCCCCGATGACCTCCTTACGGAACATTAAAAGTCCGCGTGGGCGTTGCTCTTATTTGCTATTAACAAAAAATTTCATCACGTTGTTTTGTGGAACTTGTTGTTTTCGTTTTGGGGGATAAAATAGCCGGATGCAGCGTCGAGGAAATGGAGGTGATATTCGTTTAGACCGTATGCTCGTTACGGATTCATGCACGTGTAACGGCGTCGACATACTGGCTGGTATTAAGCGTCGTGATGGATGCTAATCCCATTAAGTTCGGGATATGGTCGGAGCGATGGGCAAACTCGGGAGGGTCTATCATTATCGCAGAGAGACCGAGTGGAGAGTGAAATTTAGGCGTGCCTCTTTTTTGGACTTGTTGGGTCAAGGCGTTTCCGCGATGACGTATTCGTCTCTATAATTCATCGGGAAAAAAGGCCTTTGTTCCTGTGGAGGGATCCCCCGTTATTAACGCCATGTTCCCTGCCAGAGTTGATGGGCGCCAATGGGTAACGCGTAAAAAATGGAGATGCGGTTAACGGAATGAAAGTGTCTGCTTGGGCAAGGAACAGAGACCGCGTAGAGAGAATGACATAATTCATAATCTTAATAGGGATACGCCAGCCGTGGATTTCGTTAAAGTTGGCTGGCCCCAGGCGCAAAGGGTGACACGGAAAAGACGTTAAAGGGAGGGAAACTGAGGATTCAGGTTGGTCGACAGGGAGATCGTTGCCAGTGGCCCTTTCGGAATCCTGGCACGTCTGAATAATGGCGCTAACGAGGGGTGAGAAGTTGAACGAAATTCGTCTGCCGAGAAGACCTAGCACCACCACCATCGTCTACCACTATCTACCAAGCTACTTGCCTCTTTTCCAACTCGTGGTAACCGCAGCACAAGTCAGACGACGTGAGACTACGCGAATATTCTGAAGAAAGAGGCTTCTTGAGATGCAAGAGCTGGAAGAAAGGCAAACGAGCCGAGGCAACAATGAAAAGACGAAAAGTTGAAAGCCGTTTAGGCAGACTTTGATGACATAGCCATTTTTACAAATCTTCGCCATTCTCGAGGCAACAAAGACTCCCCCATGGAATTAATGGCTCAGGTACCATTCATCTTTTCAGCTAGTTTAGTCACTCCCTTTCACCAAGACGAGGACAACAACTTTTCAACTTGACAAACAAAGCGTGTACACCCTCCAAATTCCAAGCTCTTCCGAGCTTCAATCATTGCAGCAGCTACAGGTGTCCCTAACCGTCCTTATTCGCATACCTCTTTTAAATGTCTTCCAAAAACTAGCATCATCCTTCAGCCATGCTAAGAATCCAACAACCACCGTCGCCCCAGACATTTCGCCTGGAAACTTCTACTTCTGAGGAAACTTTGTGCCGCGTTATGCAGCATACACAGCCATCAAAGTTGCCGGTTAAATACAAAATATAATAATGTTCTCCTCTGTTCGCTTGTATTTCTTCCGCGCGGAACTCTTGCTCGCTGTCTGCTTGCTTGTCTTCCGCACTTGAAGCGTCGCGTTGTCGGTCCTCCCTCCGCTTTACCTCAAGGCCACTCGTCCACTCGGAGCTTCCGGATCTTCCTCACCGAGCTTTTCTTCCTGCATACCCTACGGCTTCTTCTACATGTGGATCTTCCAGCTAAAAACTTACCTCCTAGGCTGCTATTGCAGGCTCAGCCTCTTCAACGGTTTCAAATGCAAATCACCGCGTTGTTTCTTCTTCTCCCTTTCCTGCCTCCTTCTTCTGTTGTTACCTAATCCCGGGGACCGCCAACTCGCTATTCCAGTCTCTGAATCCAGCCACTATTTCTCCGCTTTATTTCATTATCTTCCCTTCCCAACCTTCCTTCCTAAGCATCTTCTTACTTTTCTGAACTGTAATGCAGTTTTTACATAAACCCCTTTATTTTTTTTCTATTTCGCGTTTCGCCAAGCGGCTCCTGGCTATGCCAGGCAAGTCCCCGTATGGCCCCTGACCCAGAGGAATTCATAAACCTAACATTGAGATAAATTCTGAAGGGGTCCACTTCCACAAATTTCCACAGTCAGCTGGCTCCAGCCATTAGGATTCGGCTCGAAGCTCCCATCGATGTCCGCGTACATTGTTTGAGCTTCAGAGTCCGGATTAACGTTATAGAACTTGCAGAAATCGTACAGGTGAAGGGCGTCTGCTTCTTGAACCCTCCTGATGCGGTCATTAACTCTCGCGTCATGCACACTCTGCCGTGAACACATAAACCAACTTTTAAAGCACATACCACGACTAGTCTCGAGGATATCGAACACATTCCACACCCTTCCGACTCGTCTCTCCGTTTTGATACCACTTCCTTTCGCCGTTTCTATAGACCTGCTTAACACGACACGAAGCCGTAGATATACGATGCGAACTTTGCCCAACTTCCGTTTGATCGAGCACAAGTGTATCGTGTTGCGTGCTTTTTTTTTCATTCTCTTTAATACATATACATCTATTTACGTTTTTTCTTCTTTACCTCTTTGCTCTCGTGCTCTCGTAAGCGACGGGCGAAGCCATTTTCCAAAGTAGTTTGGAGGGTCGCCCTCTCGCTGCGAGCCTCCCTCACCGACACCACTTTTCAACGAGACACTCTCCGCTCTCCCCTCACTCTCCTCTGCCAATCTTTTCACCTCTCTGCGTTCTCGTATTACCCGCTCCTCAACTTTTCCACACTTTTGAGCTTCTCCATCGGGACCTAAGCTTTTTTCTTCTTTTTATTCTTCTTTCCGAGGCATTCACCAATACTCCCTGACGTAACCAAGCCTCGATCTCTCTGTGTCCGTGCGATCAACGATCCTCCCGCATATTCCTGAAATTTGGCCTCATCGAACATGCCAACTTTCCAATCCTTTTTTCCTACATTTCTTCCTTTTTATATTCACGTATTATGGATCCTACCAACTTTTGTTCAACCTGTCTCCGGGCTCTTATCGCTCGCCAACCATTTCTCAGATCTTTTTATTTTTCTACTTACTTCTCACTCTCCCGAACTGAAATCTCGACCCAGGGATGAGTCCTATTTCAATCGGACAATCGTTATGGGTCGCGGAGACCCGCCCAAACTGTCCAACCTTGTTTATCCTTTGGATAGCCCATTTTCAACATCAGGACCTCCCTCCGTAATATCGAGGATTCTCTAAAAGACATAAATATCAAAGTTGGGTATCAGTTTGATAAATAAATGAAAAAAGCTCTTTTCTGTGGCTCCAAAGTGAACTACCCCCTTAATTTTCCAAGATATCATCCGGATGGATTGAAAAATGATATTTATAGATTATACGCCCGTTTGGTCGACACTGATAGGGTCACGAGGGATTACAACGTACGTGACATCCCGGCGGGCTTGTGGCAAACTTGTTCGTCGTTGAGGATCCTCCGGACTCTTGCTCTGCAAGGTCCGCAATGTCAACAGGGCGGACCAGGACGACCGATAACGAAGGATCAATATTCCTAAATCTCGATGTCACTCCCTCGCACACGGGACTTTATCCTGCCACTAAACTTTTGGCAACTGTCGCGCGAATGGCTTACACTAATGATGCTTCCGTGTCATCCTACACGTACTATTTCGAGTTCGGGGGCTCAAATCCCTAGTTAACCGTTCGCAGTCTCGATCTCTATCGAATTTCACATTCAATCGATAAACTTTGCTCTGCTCACAGTTCAACTTTGCGCGAGAGTAAATTAAATAGTTGATCAAACAGACCCCAAGTTCATCCGGTTTTCGCTACACCCCGCAACAATCTGTAATGACAAAATGGCCGAATTCCTCCAACCACGAGACTGTTGCCTCTATACCCGCATGCTCGTTTTATCATCCGACACATTGTAATCCTCGGTCTAGACAAAATCCTATTGCTCGCTCATTCCGCTGTCAGTTGGCTCGTCCCGACTCCAAACTCTTCGATCCATTTCAATCGGACTTTGTAGGTTTCGAGACAGCCAGATCCACTGTATAAATAACTTTAAGGACGTTTCATGGCGACGCTCAATTATAAAATTTTCCTTTCACTTTTTCTTACATAAAAAATGGTTTTCCTATTTTTTTTTATGTAAAAACCGACATTTCCAAAAAAATTAAGCACCGGTTTTGAGAATCTTTATCATTTAGAAATCAAAATATTAAATGTTGAAAATTGCACATTTTGACACGCCCTCCTATGAGAAACTATACTGAAAATTTTGATTTTTATAAATAAATATCTCAGTATCAAGTGAGTAAAAATTGTGTACTATGTCCTTGAAGAAAACAAAATCGGAAAATTTCATCGCGTCAGAGAGCGTTGTCATTTTTAAGGGAATTTCTTTTTCTCGGAGCATCACGTCTTTTCCACGCGACTAATTTCAATATCGATGCCACAAAAATCAACGATCTCGTTTTGTCACGTTTTTTGTGGGCGCAAGGGAAATTGAAACATTCTCCACAGATGGTACCGCTGATTTAACGTCGCGGTACTAAAATAAATAGAGAGTACGCATTCGCCCGAGTGTATACGCTACAGTCGTTTACCTCGACTCCTACGCGTTCCACGTTCCCGATGACGTCATTCCCTAACGTGGGGTAGTATCAGAAGCTTATCGAGATAGTGAGAAAACGTGTTTTTCTCGCCCACCTCGACTCTTCTTACTATCGCCGCACACACAACATTCGACGCCATTCAGATTTTAATATCAGATTCACCCAAACTTACTAAATTCCTCTCGCTCCTCTTTTTGTGCCTGTTCAGCTCTTTACCGCGAACAAACCATCGCGCCCCAAAAACGCCCCTATGCAAACACGAGCTAACATTTTCTACCATCAGCTTTTCGCTTCGTCCTCGCACGTACTCGTCTTTTATACTCGCCCTTATTCCATATCAAACAATAACCCCGGAATTCTTGTCTTGCAAGTTCAACACTAATTCATTATCATTGCAAAAAATACATTTTTACCGAATTATTATCCATTGTTTATAACAAATCATCAACTATTTGATTATTTTATTATTTATAACAAGTTATTATTATTCGAATAATATTATTAATTATTATCAATATTAATAATAATTCATTATTAATATTATTATCAATATTTATTAATAATTATTATTTATAATATATTATTAATAGTTATATGGAAAAAAGGATTTTAACTGATTTTCTTCAATTATCTTAATTTTTTTTCGGGCGAAATGCATTGTTGTTTTTTTTTATTTATTTTTTTTCTTCGACCATTTTCGCGGAGATTTTTTTCTCCATTTAGAATTCCGGTTTGTATCTTGTGACTGTGCTTACGGGCACAAAATATCCCTGGAACAAAGCTGACTCCTGTTAATAGCTCCCTATTCTTTTGAGCTCGTCTGCCGGGTCAACGAGCTTTTTTTCCCTTCCGCAATCATATTGCCCTCGAGTTCGCAATTATTGAATTTCGGAATAATCATTTTTGAGAATTAAATATAATTTTGGTTTAAATTGAATTTACCTCGCTGCGATCTTTATGCCAATATCAGACTTTGCTATTTTCCGGCTCGTCAATTCCACGTGGAAAATGCAATGAACAGAAGTTTCTCTTCCCGCACTCTTGCCTTTCTCGTTCCAGCTAATCCGAGCGATGAAGAAAACTTTGCCACAATTTTCATGGCGATCCGCCTCGCCAGTTATTTTCGGAGCAGAAAATAACATGCCCTTTCTGATCATTAGACAATTACACATTCCTACAACGTGAACATTTCTAATTACGGATTCCAATTTAAATTTTCATTTTATTTCGCGATTCATTTCATCGAAAATAAAGAATTTTTTTTCTTTTTTTTCATTTAAAAAAATTCAATTATTCGTGCCAATTTTGGAAAATTCATTTTCGTAGCATTAATTTTTTTTTCCAAGGCTTAGGAAGACTCTCGCCTTGGAAATTCGGAACAATGGTTCTCCGAGCTATGAATAGATTCACGTATTAATTATTTATTCATTCGACAAGGGTCCGACACAAAATTTTACATTACCTTCAATTTGTGGACACGTTGGCGAGCAAGCATGTATATTCTACCCGTGGGAGATATTATAACTTGTCCGAGGGCTCGTACCGATCGATTTCCTGTCCCATTTCACTCATAATTCATAATAATCCATGTTTCTTCAATGATAAATAATAACGAAAAAAATAGTTATCCCTCGATAATTTAGAAGAAAAAATAATAATTTTCAACTTTTTTCAACATTTAATTTACAAAAATTACAAAATTCCAACATATTTTTAAAAAAAAATTTAAAACTTTTTAACCGTGCGTTTGGAAAAAAAAATTTGTTTTAATTTGTTTAATTGTTTATAAAATAATGACCGCGAGGATGATGATCCATGAAATCCGTGAAAAATGCGGTTGTGCAGGGTAAGCGAGTTACATAATAACCAGAAGCGTCTGGATATATTTTGCACACAAGCCACAGTGCTCATTCTGGTGGGCTTGACCGTTTTATCCCAGCCGATTGCCTCACGTAATTTTCCACGTCAAAACATTGTTACTTCCACCGTGCGCACAGAATTGCTACATTTTTATTCGAACGAGAGAACGACGCGAAAAAAATGATTAGAAAAAAATAATAATACCGAGAATGCTTGAAAAATAAAAGACACCATTTTCCAGACGAGAATAAAATCGAAAAAGCACGTGGTAGGGGAAAAAAGGCATTTCGATCTATGGACGTTGCGAAAATGTGCATTTCCCAATCGGAGGTTCATTAATTAGCGTTGGGGGAAAAAAAAAACAAAAAAAAAAACAAACAATAACGAGAGTTACGTAAAAATTGGAATTAACGAAAAGACGTTGTTTGTTTTGGAAAATTCGTTACGAATGTGCCATCACGAAAATCCCGAATCATCGGGGTTGATTGAATTTCCTCGTATTTCGTTTATTCTAATGGATACACCGGGCCGGATAAAAAGCTGCAGCAGGGGAATGAGTTTAAAAGTTGGGAGTGAAATGTTAAAATTAAGATTAAATTGGCCGGATGAAATGCACCGAATAAAATGATTTTTACACGCGGCGAATAAATATGAAAATACAACCGGAAACTCGCAGCGTTTTATCACTCCGTTGATTTCCCGAAAAACGAGGTTTTTTCGAGGAAAAAAAAAGCAGGCTCCACGTAAATAAATATAGCGATTCCGATAGCAGGAAGAAATAAAAATAAAAAGATCTGAAAAATCTCCTAAACTCGGATCGTAAAATAAAAAAGTTTCATACCGTCAAACCGTTTATACATTTTTTATTATTAATGTTTTTAGACGGGAAAGGTTTGGTATCTGTAGGAAAATATTTATATCCCATGCACCGCCGGCTTAAACGAAGTTTAGTCAATGAACCAAGCGGCGTTTGGGCGTCCGGTATGGAAATTATTTCAGCGACACCTGCTGCCCGAATAAAAAAAAACTTTCACTCCCAAATCGCACAGCAAATCCCCACATGGGAAAAACGTCAATTTTCCAGATTTCACAACTGATTTTTTCTCTCGAAAAAAATATCGCAATTTTTCATCGAAAAAGAAAAATAATTTTAAAAAATAATTGATCATTTTGGTAAAAAATTTTCAACATCGTAAAAGTGGAAAAAATGTTCGAATCCCCGAAGGCATTGGAATCAATTTCATTTGATCGACTGGGCGCGATTTTTTTAATTCATAAAACTCGAAAAACTGGCCTGAAAGGTTTCCATAAGCAAACAATGAAATCTTCCCTCGTGTGATGTCAAATCGAGGAAAATTGGTATGCCGCCGATGGTGGGACGAAGCTTCGACGAGTGGTCAGAGGAAATTGATAAATCGACGATCATCGAATCGATCCTCGGTCAGCCGGAATGAATAAACCAAAAGAAAAAAAAAGGAAAACACTATCCACACGTATATACAGTGCGGAGAGCATTTCATTTTTATTTCTGTCAATCATAACGTATGAGCGAGCGAAGAGGATTGATTACACTACGTTGACCATAGGAAAACGTGACGCATTAATCATTTTATGAATATTATCTGAAGGAACGTCAGCGAACGAAGCAAAGAGAATTTCAAATGCAGTATTTTGCATTTCATTTACGAGACAATTTCTCGACGGAAAATTTTCTTTGTTTTATAGTGAAAAATAATTTCTCCAATTTTTTTCCATCCACCGATCATTTATTTGGAACAATGTTTTTCATTATTTTCTCTTGTTTTTACGAAACTTTTGGCAGAATGACGCGACGAAGCATATTTCAAAGTTTTTTTATTGCCGAGTCCCTCGTTATATATTGGGGGCCCATTATTTTCATGGCGGTGACATTTACCAATTGAAGTAACGAACTGTCTGATAGTCCGAGGCCGAAATTCCAACGGGGATAAAACATTCGTTGGCGAATGAGAATATTTATAACGTAATTCCTCGGGCGCATTATTCGTTCCGAATTTTTGGCGCTGCCGAAAAAAAATAAAAGAGAGAGAGAGAGAGAGAGAGGGAAAAAGAATTCTTGTTAATTAAAAAAAAAATTTATTAACATTTTTGTCTGATTCAATTTTTCAGATTATGGGAAAATGGTACGTCGTCGAAGTTTTGGACCATAAAATCGAACCCACGAGACAAATGAGCACTGCTCGAGTTATCGTCGATTCGTGTCCGGTTATCAAACTCAGGTCTGACGATCGAGGACTTTTGCGATTACTCTGGAAAGAGGAAGCGGGCGATCTTGAATATACGTTCAGGGTTCCGGACCCGATGCGAGGACCAGGATTTTGGCTCTCGACGGCACAGCAAAATGGTAAGGAAAAGAGAAAACGTTGAATTAATAACAAATTCTTAATGGGCTTTTGATCGTGTTTCCATTTTTTTCTCCTATTTTTTATTTCATTCAATTTCGATCCTCGTCCATCAGCCTCGGTGTCTCGATCAACTCTTTTGTCGAGGATAAGCACCTTTCAAACTTTTCTCTCGAAATATCTTAACTTTATCGAAGCGTGAAGAAACGGCCGAACGTCTTGAGTAGAGTTACTGGAAGCGCCGATACTTCCATAGTCTTTTGTCCTTCGATCGCCTGCTGGTGGCACCAAAAAGTTTAGGAATCACGTTCAGACTGTGTCGAATCATTCCGCCGGGGAATTCCGAAGAGAAGATTCCTCGGGTTTTTTTCTCTACGATACACCGTTCTCGAGTTATTGCATTTACTAGGGACAGCGAATCGGGCGCGGTGGGTGTGGCTCTCGCTCGCCACACCCACTGCGTCTCATTCGCTGACTCTCTCAAATGCAATATCTCGAGAATGGTAGGTCGTACAAAAAAATGCTTTAGGACTTTTCTCTTCATAATCTTTCGCTCTTTCCAGCTCATCGATCTAAATTTTTTTAGAACTTAAAATGAACGTAATATTCACGAATAATGAGGTAGAATGATAAAATCGCGATTGCCGGCTGCAGTTTCTTCATATTCAATCGCACATGCGTCTCGAACTTGAGCAACGTACCTCTTGGCGCACTCTGGAAACCTGACTCTGGCCCCTCGGAAGTTGCAAACTCTGTGCGAAGAGCAAATTGGATTAGCGATCGCGCGAGAGCTTCGCTTTTGGAAGCATCCGCAGATTGGTGCTCCATCAATTTTGCGGAGAAATTATTGAATGCACTTCTACCGACAAGATTCCTGTAACCTTAATAACTCGTCAAGAATTTTGAAAATTCATAACGTTTTCCTCGGGTGGGCTGAAGTAGTTTCATCCTTAAACTAGTAATCAAAATTAACCAGCACCACGAATTAATTTTCTAATTATCCTCGTTATTATAGTTTCTAAATTTCCCCACATGTTTTTTTTAAGTAAGATTGCAACTTGGAGTGCAATCTATCGATCCTGACTATTGCGGAGCGTGTGCTATTTTTTATTTTTTTTGGCTGCCATTGAGGTATATCCTGTACTTTGATCGTGAATGAAAATTCCATTGAAAAAGTTTGAAACTCGTCGGATGAACTTTAAGCTCCTTTTCCATCAATTCTCTGGCAGAGACCAGACGAGAGGGTCCAACGCCCGAGTAGGTTTTATCGGTGTTCGCACATGCCTGGCCCCTACGATTCGATCTAAATATTTCCATACATTACCAAGTTCGGTTCGACTCAAATTCATCACATTTCATGCAAAGGAAAGGTAGAAAAATGAAAAGAAGGATTAAAATTAAATTTACCATCGAGATGTCAGTTTGAGGGACGTCGAAGCGTTAATTGTCAGGTTCTGGGAGGATGGGAGCTCGAGGACTTGATCCCTTTGATTGAAATCGTAATTCATATTGACCCATTGACTGTGGCACGAGGTATAAAGTTAGTCGCGTCGAATAAGTCGATTTTGACGAGATCGCATAAAGTTCTTTTCACTTGGGAGTCAGGTCAAAGCCCCGAAGTAGCAAGCTCCTCGAGAAACGCCCTTAAGGATGCTTCCACCCTTAGCCGAGTGTATAGGATAAAAAATGTGAGGGTTGAAGCACCGAAGGGAATTTGATGTGTCACATGCGGGGTAAAGAAAGAGATGCGAGGAGGAAAAGATTCAAGAGAGGTCGTTACAACGAAAATTGGAGCTATATTCACAGGCGAGTCTTGAACACTGCAGGGCTTCGACGAACGCATACTCGAGTTATCGGTATTCGATAAAAACAGCTTTCAAAGCCGTTGCCCGCGTCACACGACATATCTCGATAATAATCGAGTCACTATTTCGTTCCGTCCTATTCCCACGTACTATTTTCCAACGCAATGTCCCGTCTCTGCATTTTCACGTGCTTCACAATGTACCCGGTGTCCACGCCTCACTTTCAAATTTACTACCGAACGCTCATACGTCTCTTCGCACGAATGCCAAGTGATCCAATACATTTTTTATTCTCACGTGCCAATTTTTGTTATACCCGGAATCCAGCATATCGAAGAATTTCATTTTTATCGAATTCGAAATCGAACGAGTACGAGCTCCGCATTGCGACTTCAATGTTTGTCGCGAACATTATGTTCCGTAGTAGTGTCGGCCGCACCTTCGACGCTCTAGAATATTAAATTGTTATTAAAATAATGGTTAGATGCTTAAGTGCCCGACTCACCCCCAGAGAGTCCGGGTTTGATTCCCGCCGGCACCAATCGAATTTTTCTAAGTGTTTCCAAAAACTGTACTCCCTGTGGTTCGAAATCCACGTGAAAAAGTAAGTCCATCGAGTCAAAGTGTGGAATAATACAAATTTGTGGAAAAAATCGAAATATGTAAATACCCGAAAAGGGCGTGCATGGAAAACTTCATTCATACTACTAATACTACTTCTAATAATAATGGCTCGATACAATGCTGGCAAAAACTTATTTGATTAATGCAACTCGATCGATGACTCCATTGGACGATCGAGTGGTTGAAAAAAAGAGGCTTATTTGCCTCAAGTCCCTAAGACAAGGGATGAAAGCTTTCTTTTAAATTATATCCGGGATGATGAAGGGGATGAAAAAAAGAATAAGCCGACAGAGTCGGAAGACTTTAAAGTTGTGCGGAGATTCCAGCGGCGTCATGATGAACAGAAGAGCTCATCTGTACCAAGAGAGTTCTATGTGAATATCTGGCGGCTCGTCGATGCGGAACACCGGAAGTCATTTCAATAATTGAAATCCTTAGGCAACCTAACGATCTCACGAATCCCTGCGAGAAGAGCTCTTATTCGAGAAACTGGACGGGGCTGACGTTTAGTTCTCACTTTCCACTCATCCTTAATCCTCTGCGCAGCCCTCCCGGGCTATTCACTCAAATGCGAACGGAGCTTTTATGCTCTTGGCAAACTGATTCACGCATTTGCTGCATCCAATTAGTATCCGATGCTGGTCCTCACTTAAATTAGTCTTATAAAATAGCCAGTGGCATGTAATTAGCTCGAGATTCCATGGAAAATCTGCAAATTTGATCCATTCTTGTTTCGCTTCTCCCCGGAGATTCCAGGCCAATGTTCGTCAAGAGGAAATTCCATTGGCTTTTATTCATTAGCGAAAAACATATTGCCTCTACTACCCAAGCTCCATCTGCGCTATAAGCTTTGGAGAGTGACGTCAGGTGCGTGTCCGCTTCGCGTCTAATCGTTTCCGAATACGACATTGCCCAGCCGTAAAAGTAGCCATTACCACGAATCCAAATTGCTCGTACGACCAAGCTGCGTTAACCTCTTCCGACCAAAAGGTCTTGTCCCGTACGTGATGTTCCAAATGAACGAGCCTTGCCTCGTCCTTTTGTCAGCCAACCATCGGTCCACGTAACGCTCCAGTTTAATGGATCTTTGCCATGTGCAACAGGGACATATCAACGGCCTGTCCAACTCCAGCTACTAACATTGAAGATTCAAGTTAAAGCTTCCACTCCGACATTGATGAGTTTGGATGCACTGGTTAACGTTTCTCTGGGGATGGGTGGTCCTGGGCACGTTGTAACTTTGCGTTTTGAAGCTGCCATTGAAATTACTCGAACATCCCATGCTCCATGAATCGTTGACTAGATGAGCCAGGGGTATTGATGCCCTGGTACTAACTCCTGGCATGAGATTTTTGAGGATCCACCAAATGGATATTCCCTGTGAATCCGTATGTTCAATGTTAGGGGTCCATTTTGGAACACGAACCAGAAATTTAAATGATTATGCACTTCTTGATGAATGAAACATTTTAAGTTAGTGATACGGCCTTGAAGAGGTCAGTAAGTCTGGTTAATGGTGGTTTGTTCCTCAGGTACTTTGGCGATGAAGGCGTATGCTCAATTTGCTGGTAGGGTGCACGTTATGAAAGCCGTGGGAAATCATATGGTCTTGACGTTCTGCGCTGGCCAACCGGACAACCAATTGTACTCGGTGCTGCTGTCGAGGGAGCACATTCTCCAGCGAAGCAACATCAAGGGCGTCCACAATCTTTTGGGTCGACGTCATTTGAGTATCGTGAGTGTTCGTGAAACTTGCGCGAAAGGTGGAACCTCGTCGACGACCAAAAGCTTCTTGGTGATGGGTCTCTGTTGGCTCGTTTCATTGAGGCTTTCGGTCAGCCGGTGGAATTAACTGCTCCTTCCCTGATCCTCACTTTTCCCCCCCATTTTCCAACTTATTTATTGTGCGAAACGAGTCATAGCCTTTCAACCAAAGACGCTGACGCGGTTGGCTCTAATTTTTGTTGGTGCCCTCAATGGCCATGTTTTTCCGGAGGTAAATACGAGTCAGAGTTTAGGTGTTTAAAGGGAAACTTTTGTTTATCTTTGCGTCTCGAGCATAGACTCCTCCGGAACAGGTCGTTTCGGTGATGAACGTGAAAACAACACTTGGAGGTGTATAAACGGCAGGCTGTGTTGCCCAACTTTCAAAATCACACTGTGGATTGTTCACGCGAATTGGAAACTCTCAAGCGCTCCGCGGAATGGAATTACTGCTAGTTATTTCCGGCTATATGGAGATGGAGTTTAGTCGCGTGTCAAGAAGTTTGCTGGCTTTTCCTTCTCTCAATTGTACTCGCCCATTCCCCGACAACACTCCCACAGGCTCCTGTTCTTCCCACTTTCTCGTATCTTTTCTATTAAGTTTTGTGGCTGGGAATTCAGGCTATCACGAAACTCGCGGCCAACCTCGGAGAAAAGATGGAGCGGCAAATTCCAAGCAGAAAAGTATTTTACTTTTTCCTTCTACGATTCGTTCTTCCTGAGATATGTCAATTTATTCGTTACGGCCAATAGGACGGTGCGTACCGGTCACGCCCACTTCTCGATGGACGCGCGTGATTGGTTGCCACGAATCTGATGATATCTCAGACACAGTGGATCGTAGAGAAAAATTTCCAAAATGTTTTCTCTTCAGGATTCTCCTTCCCATTCATCTCGCCGATCGTGGTCACTAATTTTGTGAAACTCTGTAGGGTAATGATAAACAATAATAATATTAATGATTGTCCGAATGAATTAGTCATTCGCCTTGTGAAGCGAGCTCTCGGACGCAACCTAACGAATAAATGTCACTTCGCCGTGTATAATATTATTTAATTATGTCCTGTCGAACAGGCGAAAAGGTGGGAGACAAATGATAGCTGTCCATTCATTATAAATTATTCATTGTTCCAATTCCAAAGTCGTGGGCGAGGAAGGAGAAGATACTTGTAAGATAGCTGTCCCTCATAGAGACTTCAGATTATTCTGATCCCTTAACGACGCCCTAGAGTTGTATGTTGAAAAAGTCTACTCGTGTTACGTTTAATAAACAAAGGATCGGAAGAATGAACCGGCCAGGAAAATGAATGTGATTTTTTTCCAAAATCTATTTAATCGATAAAAAAAAAACGAAAAACATAGTTAATCAGGGGGCAACGGAGCTCACTGTGACTCTCACCGTTATGTTTGTACTGCTCTAAACTTTTTATTTATTTGAAGATGCTCGATATTCTATAATAATATAATACACAAATATATATATAAATATATACAGTTAAACTAAAATAAGATCGACGAATTAATCAAAATTTCGTGCATTTGATGTGTAAAGAAAAAAAAATACGAAATAATAAAGAGTGACTGCGAAGTGTCTGTTAAAATAAAAAAATTCCGGCTCGGTCTTTCATCTCTTCTTCTGCATCTTATTATTTCGTCAGGTATGTTTGCAGCAATCTTTCCGCATCCTATTTCCCACCAAACACAATTTTTCCAACTTGTAGTATTACAACCTCGAGTTGTAAGGTGTTTTATATCCTTTGTGCACGTTACAAAAGTTTGCAGTTTCCAGGCGAAAGAGGTATAAAGTTTGTGGCTAATATATTTTTCGCGAAATGGCGGAACTGATCAAAATGGCGGTCCTGACTTGAGTCCTCTTGCTCATATACATCAGGAAAGTATAATGTTTTAATAATACAATATAAATTGCAGCTTGGAGCGTCCGTGACATACTGTGACGAGATTCCAATAGAAGCGAGGACGGGGATCGGTCTGCAGGCTCGGTATTATCCCCGTGCTTGGCCTCGTTAAAGTAGAACGACCATAAACGTACGGGAGAGTCGAGAACGGTAACTGAATATAGTGGCATCAACGTGTGCCGCCGGCCAAGTTTATTCGCATTACCTATATAACTTTGTATACAGCCTGGCCCAAAATTCTCCAACGAACCCCATAGATTTTCTACATCTTTGAAAAAAAAAACGAGTTTAGTGACTTTTTCACGGGAAAAAATCTTTGATCTCGTTTTTCGATAATTTTCGAAAAAAAAAAAAAAAAAAAAAAACATAAACAATAAGCCACGGAATGCCGAATGCTTTTGAGCCCGACTGTATATGTACATTTCGTAGGACTCTGCCCGTAGCTGTATTTATGTAGGGCAGGCATAGAGAACGAACGGAGAAGAGCAGAGGGTTCGATAATTAAGGTTAATTGTACGATTAACCCTCCCGCTTTCTTCTCCGCAAATTCGTCTCGTTTCCGAAGGCCTCGGGCATCGCCAGGTCGCTAAGTTTCAAAGGCAAATTTCTTTGTTATTCGTCACTCGAGCAAATTCTCTTTTTCCTTCAACCTCCACGTTTGTTGCTTGTTTATTTGTTTTTTTTTTCGACGTGCTTTGTGTCTCTTTCGGTGAAGCTTTCGCTATCTCTTGATTCGAGACCCAGGCCGCGTCGACCATTGTTGAATCTTTTTTCTTTCTCTCTTATGTACGTCCAACAATTGTTCGTCGTGAGAGCCTTTGTGATCATCGGATACGCGAACGGTCAAAGACGACGACGAATACAAAAGCGTCTCCCATCTCTTCGCCCGGTACATACAACTGTTCGAGTCGATTTTTCGTGGAAAAAAGCTCCACGTTGTGTTTGTCCATTCCACCAGGATATACTTCAAGGATCTCTCTTTACATCCGACATTATTTTTCACATCTATCCTTACACCACCCCAACTTTCTAATCCCATTTCCGAGGTATCGATCCTCCTTTCTCAGTGGCGCAGAGACGATGGTGAAAAACTTGCTTTTTCGTGATCGAGGTTCGAGTAAATTGTCCTCGGAATTTTTAAGATTGAAATATTTGTCGCTGCGCAGTTAAAACAGTCGGTGCTCCGGGTAGAAACGTCGGTGAAGGTCGATTCAAGGTCGATCAGTGTAGTCAGCGGCGTTGTGTACAATTGAAAATGATGCTGACCTCCTGACCAGGAAATATGATTACGACGAGCGGCGAGGGACTCTCAAGTACGAGAGGTTAGTTCCGTTTTGTTACTAATTCCAGGAGTAATCAAAGGAGAACCGCTTAATTATCGTTATTCATCGCGTCGCGTGGGTTTTTCATCGACCATATTTTTTTTATACGACGACAACTGTAATATTCCTCGAGTGACGTCACGCACAGTCGTCGCAACGTTTTGTACTCAGCCAACGAGTTAATTGACGAATTAGGCGATACGGAGCAGTGTGGAGATGAGTAATACGAAAACTAAACCGATCCATCCGCTCGAGACGAACGTTACTCTACGTCTGACGTTTCAAGATGGCCGCACATCTTTCGTAACAATGTGGAGGAACAAATAAGACCGTTGACTCACGGTGACGTCAAAAATGATCCGTTCGCGTGGCGCCATCTACACTTTGGTACAAAAGTAGCCCGCGGAAGTGCCAAGAGCGCCACCTACACACGAAAAGTTTTATTTCTCGAAAATCCCAATAGCCATTTGGTCCTTCTAAACAGCAGTTTATTACTTGGGGAATGTTTCCTTTGTCCTCGAATAACCTTGCCGTTACAAAATAGATTCAGATGTCTATTACGTATCGATGTTTATGCACTAGCATTATGTTCAGGATATATCCGCACTCTGATACAATAGATTGGCTCGAAAGCCCGACTCTGAAAATAACGCTTCATTGGCCCGCGCGGAAATTGCTCAGAGCGTCGGGCGTGCGAGAAAGCCACTTCATGCGAATTTTCTATGGGTCGTCGCCTGTGTATCGCGTGTATTTCTAGAGACTCGTACACACACGTTGCTCTTACTATGTGGACGTCGATGTTGTCTGATCGCACGGAGAGTCCCAAATCAAAAGGACGCATGTCGCCTCATTTTTAATCCGACTCACGAGGCGGCGAGGCCTCCTGAAGTTCAGTGCGAAATACCGACGCTCGAGCTCGTATTCAACCGATAGATTCCAACCAGCCACCGTTCTCGATCACTCTATATTCGATGAAGGCGTGAATATGCCCATCGAATTTACATATTTACGTTTATCACGTACCTAACCTCCCTTTCTTGTCCAAGAATTTGGCGTTTCACCGGAAAATCATATCACGCAATCCACCGAATTATGCAATTGTTTTCACCATCCCATTTTATCAATCAGCTCAACTCAGTGCATTTATCAAATACTTATTAATAATTACAATACAAAATGGAAATAATAATATTATAAATAATGAAAAACTAGAAATAAAAATAATTGAAAAATGGAAATAAAAATCATAATACGAATGATTGAAAAATAATAATAATAATAATAATAAATAGAAACAGTGATGAAAAAATAAAAAATAATAATGATGCAATGGAGCTGGTTAAAATTTGTCATCCTGCTTTCCGGTGAGAATTTGCAATTAAATATTTTATCGAAAAAAATATTTGACGCGGGTATAAAGTTACTAATGAAGGTACGCGGAGCAGTCGAGGGAAAAAAAGTTCGTGAATAAGCTGACATAATAATAGTTTCGCCATGAGCGAAGGAAAAAAAAATTGGGAATAATTGGTGAAAAACGTTGGTGGAAGAGGAACGATCCGTTAATGAGATTGTTTTTTCCAATTTTTTTTCGACTCCGGGTTTTCTCTTTGATGCGGGTTCCGCCCCGGAGCTAGACGGTGTACGAATTAAGGACAACAATGAGATGCGTGGCTTTCTCGCCGGAGCACTTCCGGCAAACGGATGGAAAAGCCGCCATTAGCAAAATTCTTGCGGATATGTTTTATGGTAATACATTGGTTTTTCATCCTTTTTCTTCGTCATTCCCCTGCCAACCTCGATTTATAACAATCACAAATACCCAGAGCCCAACATCAAATTTTAGGAATTTTTTTTAAATTTATTTCATAATTGCTCGTCCCTCCCCGGTCGGGAACGGAGAGTTTTAATTATCGATAAAAAAAAAAAAAAAAAAACAAGCAAGGACGATACACGCTGCCGAGAAATTGCGTTCCTGAACAAGCGAATTTTTCCGGACTCTGAATTCATGATTTTTCGCTTTTTTTTTTGTTTTGCTGCCTCATTATTACGCTAGCACGACTGCGATTAACTGCGAATCATCGAACAATAATCATCAGTTTTTTCTTCGATCAATTTCCAGCATAGAAATGTGTGCTTCTCATTTTTAGACAATCTTCCTGAACCTGTAACTCCTGTTGGCCAACCTCCATTGTGGAATCCGATTCCCTTGTACGTGTTGATCGCGACGACAGACGCGACTCCTCAGATTATCTTCTCCGGCCGCTACTACAGCTGAGCAGGAAACATCTTTCCATTACTCACGCGCCAACACGGTAGGAGCGTCATGAAAATAATTAATTTCGTTGAAACCGCGATCGTTGCTCGTGTCGGAGCGGGTCTGGGGATCTTTCCTTTCTTTTTCTTTTTTCAGCATCGTGAATAATTTATTTGTACGGCTCAATAATAATAAAAAAAGCAATTTTTTTCGAATGTCGAAAAATAATTTTTTTTTTCCAAAATATTTTGCATCCTCATGCCTTAATTAATAAATTGCAATTGCATCGAATTCACGGAGGTGGAATGTTGCCTCTGGCACATCAAGATTTGCATGTTCCCATAGAGACGTTAATTTGATGCTCGTAGTTTTAGGTTAGGATGCGCGTACAGAGATATACGATGACGCAGAAATGTCACGTCAAAAAGCTTCACACTGTATGTGGCGAATATCCAACAGGAACGCGCAACGGTGCTGAATTAAGCTTTCTCTCCCGACAATCTCGACAAGTACAGTCGTAACAGACGGTCTCTCTCTCTCTCTCTCTCTCTCTCTCTCTCTCTCTCGCGAAACATTATTTAGCCAACAGCATAGTGTATCCCGACGCGCCGTATACGTCTCTCGTCTATACATCTATATACTTACAGCGATGAAAAATATATTTGTCTTTAATTAAAACGCTTTTCCATCATAAATTCTTGATTTTTCATCTTCCAGTAGTCCATTCTTTTGTTTCTTCGTAACTTTGTTATTCCAGTTCGTGTGGGAATGACAATTCTACAAGGAGCGTTGCGAATAAAAGTCCCTAGTTCCGAAGGAAATGTAGTGTTTTTTGTTTGTTTTTGTTTTCATCGGTCCCTCAGCACGCAGTATGTTCACAATGCTGTCAATTATCGACTCTGAGCTACGTTCTCCACCTGACGATGGAATAGGAGAGCATAGGAAAAAAAATAATTTGTACACCGAAAAGACGTGTCCGCGCGAAGAGAATGCAAAAGCCGGACTCCTCGCGTACAATAAACTTTTCTATATAGCAGCCAAAACAAGTTCAGTAGGCTGGAATTTAATAAAGCAGTGGAGCAGGTCGTCCGTTGTTCGGCTGGAAAAGAAATGGACGTGAAGCGTGTCCAGCATGCTTCGCTTTATCCCAAGGCACTTTTATTCCTTCGTCTTGTTTGCACCGTTTTTTTATTTTTATTTTTATTTTTTCAAGTTATTTTCTTGCTTATTTTCTTATATCATTTTTCTCTTTAATTTATATTCTAATTAGACAGTTTGCGCGATTCGAGGATTTGAGGAGAGCGAAGACATGGCACTTGGAGGAATAGACTCTTGAAAGCAATGTAAGAGCGACGATAACAGATATCAGTTCGGCTAGCAAGGACGTTTGATTATCGATAAGAAAAGAAACAAGGAACCACGTAGGACACGTGTGAGGCGCGATGGTATGGCACTTTGGGTCCAGGAACCGAGCAATTCTCGTTCGTACACAGTTTTTCATATTTTTTTCTTCATATTCCTCGTTATCGCTTCGTTTTTCTTTGCTATCAGGTTCATTGCTGGGGTTGCAACAACGACTTGCGTGACTATTAATCGATAGGAGAATATTTCTTCTCGCATACGTGATTTTCGAGACATACTTCAATATGAAGGAGTGAGAAAAAAATGAATTTCATCGTCGTAAATTAGATTAAAGTAATTTATTAATTACGCAGCAAGGATACAAATATTGAAAGATGAAAAATTCATTTTTCGAGCTCCTAAGTGCGAAAGTTCTCAATCGGATCCACGTTGTGTTGAATCGGTTAAATCACCGAATAATCAAGGTAAACTTGTGAGAAGCATCGCAGCTCATTGTCAATCTTCTCGTCATAGCCCAACATAAAAAAATAAACATTTTATTTCTATGCAGAAAATGTCTGAAAATGAGCATCTTCAAAGTTTTATGATATCACCGCTCGCAATGTCAATCGCGATATCTATGCTAACCACGACGGCGGGAAAAACAAGCCCGACGATTAGAAACAGATTTAATGGAATAGGGAATATGGTATTGGATTCTTTCCTTTCCTTTCGTAAACCATTTATTCATTTATTTTTTATGAATTTATGAATTTTAGATATTTTGGACGATCCGGAACCTCCGGAAAATATACCTCCGAATTATCCTCCCCGCTACATAGTGATTGCCATAACAAATCAGAATCCTCAGATTCTTTTCTCAGGACGTATAATGTCTGCTCCGTATTATTAGATGTTCATTCGTACTTGATCATCAACGCCACCTATTCGACAAACGCACAGCCATCGGGTCTAAGCATCGGAACATCGTGAATGTTCGCTTCTTCTTCTTCTTCTTCTTCTTCTTGCGACCACCGTCCCAATGAGCACGCAGCATGTGCCGTGCTCCCCGATTCTTCTCTCTCGTTATTTGAATATATTTCAATAAAGTGTTTATCGCAGTTTGTCATCGAAATATCCATCACATTACTTTCCCTCAAATATTACGAGACGTATTTGAGCAGGAAACATTTTTCCCTTACCCGGGCCACGCTTCAACACGTTTTTGATGGCATACTTTTTTTTATCGTTGCTGCGTAATTAATAAATTAGCATTATATCCAATTTACGACCATGAAATGCATTTTCTTTCCTACTCCTTCTTATTCAGCATTCGGAAGCTGGGCAAAAATTTATATCTCGATCATTCTAACATCGATCGAATCTTTCTAGTCAATATTCACTCAACGTTTTATTTCCAATTCTTTGCTAGAAGTTGAGCAAAACGCCGCACGGGACGCCACCTGCTGGACCGAGCAAGTGGCGGCAACTCTCGGAGCTCTCGTAAGCTTTTCAGACTTCTCCATGTAGATTTGTATTCTTTTACAAACATAACCTGCGATCGGCTCTTGTTATAATGAGAAGTTGAAAAATAAACGCGATACTTTTGGGTGGAAATTGGATTAATTGGCGTTTGTCAACGTTGGATAAGCGTCTCGAACGATCCTCAGAGACGTAGTAAGTGATATTTTCCTTGACAACTGAAGATTTAGCTTTTGATTTATTGAATAATGGAAATCGTAGCAATTTGAGGTTATGTTGATCTGTCTATTTGTTAAATTCGAACGAACTCGTGATTTTTATTGTCACTTCAAAAATACAATTGAAAAAGTCTCTGCAGCGCTTTGAATGACTAAAATACACTTTATAATGTTGCATTAATATCAAAATTAAGTAAAACGTATATTTTTCACTATGCAAGTAATTAGAAAAATGGCGTCGTCCTGCAAAATAATAAATCGTGGTATAAGCACGTCGAGCGTTCTTCTCGGCAAAAGAAACTTCCGAAAATTTTTGTTGTACAACAAGAGAGGAACGGTGCAGTTCAAGAAAAGTCAAACCAAAAATCCTGACCCGGATATTCCGATAGACAGTAAGTGTCGAAGGAAAAAAACCAAAAATATCACGAAATTTCTGGAAAATGCTGAATTTTCAAGTTTAAATTTTGTACTTCCATTTTGATTAAGATCGTGGTCTAAGACATCCAGGCCATAAAATCGACGACAAATTTGTGATGATCCCGGAGATGGTACCGGAACTAATAGTTCCCTATCTTAAGGATTTTAAACTGAAGCCGTACGTGACGTACAAGTCGATCGACGTGGTGCAGAGCGAATTTACGGCGCAAGATTTGTTCAATGTGGTCTATGCGCAGAAGATAGAAGAAGATTTTGCGCAGAACAAGTTAACGGAGAACGGCGAGCCGACGGATCCGAGCGAGTTTGAAAAATTGACTCCGCAGGAAGCTAAAGACCGTGCCGGGAAAACTGGCAGCGATTTGTTCACACAGCGAGTGAAACCCATGCGGCGTATTATTTAAAGGAACAAAGAAGATGATGGAAGAAATAATAACTGTGAAAAAGATGTTTAGTTAATAAAAAAAAAAGGAAGAAAAGCTGAGATTTTGCGTGTGTATGTATTTTTTATTCGATATTCTTTCTCCCTTTCATTTGCTGGCTCTATATACATATATATGTCCCCATATAAGAGTATATAGACACATGAATATGTATATATAAATTCTACGATACATTTTGTTCGATTCTAGTCCTAGTTCGTAAAGCTAAATACTTTTTTACTATTTCTTTGTCGAGAGAGTGAAATATTCTCCCCATAAATCGCATGGTACATGTTAAAAATTTCTTCATTATTTATTCCCGCAAATTTGTCCAAATTTGTGCTAAATTCAGCCGGAAACTATAGATTTGCAATGGCAGAACCTTTTCTTCAATTATTGCTTCGTGAAATCGTTCTTTTTTCTTCTTTTCAAACGTAATCAGTGGAGACTCAAGATGGCGGCTGTACGTTTGGAAGATACAGAGTCGAGGCGGGAAATTCAACCAACGAATTGAGTAGAATTTTTTCGCTTGCTCGTGTTCGTCAAATGATCGTTTGCTTCTCCGATAACAGGTAAGGAATTTATTACATTTTTCGAACCTGAAAACTCCGATTGAAGGAAGTTGCACGAGTCTTTTTTCTTCGTGGGCCTTAAAGATGGCGCCATTTTCAAATACTTTGATATGCTGTGCTTCCAAGCTTCATCCCGATTATTTTCTTCCTCGCATTCCTAAAAGTCTTTATTTTCGTCGATTTATAGCAAATAATTAAATCCTAGAAATTTTTGCATCTATTGACTATACGTTAGACCTTGCATCTTTGCGACATTATTATTTATCGTTTTTTTTTTTTTTTTTTTTTTTCTTTTTTTTTTTTTTTTTTAATACACATTATCACATATACAATTCATTACGAAACGGAGTTTTTGTGTGTTTGTGTAAAAAGAGAATGAAATCGATTTTTATTGCTGGCGGACGTACGATTTCCAAAACGATCACTATCTAAATTTAGTTATTCCATTAATGTGTGTGTGTGTGTGTGTGTGTGTGTGTGTTGTGTTGGTGTGGGTTTGTTCGACTCGATAATCCTTATGTAGAAGACGTGAATTTTACTTATTTTCTGTTTGAAGTCGATTTATGGAAATGCACCGTTGGGGTAACGGCGTTTTAACGACTCCGCAATCGTCTACTTCAATAATTGGTATTGCCTTACAAAACATATGATTTTTGTTGTTGAGCGAAGTTTGATTGTTATTTATCTCGTGCTTGATCGATAAGTTTTATCGTAAAAAATGACGGCTAATTTATTTGTTTATTTTTAATGAAATGTTTGTTCCTTAAATTGTGATTAATCGATCGGTAAAAATGAAGTTTGCGTTGCATAAGATTTATACCCTTGTTTTCCTTGTAAGATATATTTCAAAAGTCGTTGAATGGCAGAACGAAAATTGTATTATTTTTCGTATTTTTTTAATAGTCCGTGATTGTTGGGATAATTGAAGAATACTTGGGAAATCATAGGCGCTGAAAAATTAGCAAATCGTTTTTTAAAAATCTCAATTCGTGCTCGTTTTCTTGCTCTTCGATTATATTTACAACAATAATTATCTCAATGTGACAAAGCACACTTTAATCCCTCGCTCTTTGCATACCCAAAAGTTTATTTATCGCTAACGCACCAACAATTTCTTCATCTACAGTCTTATTGAACTAACTTCATTAAACCTTATCGGCGAACTAATTATTTTCGTACGATTTACCTTCCTCTAGATTCTTATTTAGTCAATATTTATTGGTTTCTATATAAAAACATTTTCGTCGTCGTCGTCTTCGTCTCTTTGGTTTCTTCTTTTCTTTCTGTAGTTTGAGCATATTACGCTTGTCCTGAATTAAATCGTTGGCAGTACAATATATCTTCCTTGATCAATCAATTCGTCCAACAAATATGTTGTCCTTGTGTTTGCGTGTGTGTGTTTGTCGTGTTTGTTTGCTGCGAACCACTCGCTCTTCGTTGCTTCGACGTCCTCATTATTTCTTCCTTTTTTCTTCGCTTCGCCGTCTCTTCTCCGGTTCGCTCGAGTTTTACAAATAGACCGTATAAAAATGAGGGTTGAATAAATCCGAGCTACTGGCCGAAAACTCTGCTAGTTCTTTGTATCTGAACTTAACAATCATTCCTGTATGATCTTCCTTTTTTATCTTTGCTAATATCTCATTATTTGTCTTCTCTACATAATAGACTATCGCCAAAATGTTTTTTTTTTTTTTTTCACATTTGTCAGTCTATCGTGAAATCGATTTCATCGAAATGTAGCGTCGATGCTCTTCCTCGATTCACTAGTTTGTTATTTCTTCTTTTTTTTTCCATTATCATTTAGCCCGTGAGGATACAATTTCCTTTCTATCGAACTTTTTTCGTTATTTTTTTTTTTTTTTCAATTGTCAATTCTCCGTTTGCGCTCATTGCGAAAAGACTGAAAAGTGAATATAAAATTTTCTACGCTTTTCTTCCCATTTTGCCACTTGTCTCTGGGCTTCACAACTTTTTCGCCAATTCCGAAGTAAATCTACGACAAAACTCATTCAGTTACGAGCTTATTTTACAAAATTGACCAATTGTCTTTACAACTAGTAAAATTACCTCATAAAATTTATCCAAAAGTTTTCCGATATGTGTGTCTTTACGTCTGATTAGAATCATACCATTTTTGTTTATAAAAATCTTCGGAAGATACAGTTTTACAAAAAAAAAATTAAAAATTGAAAACGTTACGAAAGATTAAAATTCACGAAAGCATTAGTTATTCGAGAAAATAGGCAACTTGCTCAGGGCAAAAATGAAGAAATAAATGCCAAAACAAGGAAAACCGTAAAAAATATTAATCTCACTTTTCAGTGTGTACCTGCTGGGTCATACCTGAGTCTGCGAGAAGTGAGTGTAGTTTTTCTAGAAATCACGTATCCCCATTCCGACAAGTTTGGGCCTGAAGTTTATTTGTTTTATCTTCAATAAATGAAGAAACAAGATGTCGATGTCACACCGAAGCTATACACAGAAGATCTACGTTTCTAAAAAGTCACACGATCGATTCGCACACTCTTCAGATATTTCACGTAAAAAACTCACGTTAATAAATAGGTAAAAAAAAGAAGAAAAAAAGAAAGAGTTGCTGTTATCGGCGCGACCACATAGTATGCGCCATTTTGGTTGGAAACCTGAGATGTTTGTTTTGTTATTGTTGTCATATCTTCTTTAATCTTGTCCTCATAAAAAACGACGCGGAAAGGTCGTTTTTATTAATTTTTTAAAATTCATTCCATCGGGTCTCCAGCATTTTCAAATATCGTTGGATGAGGGCTACTTCCGGTTGGCCATAAGAAACCACCGACGCTGCCAGGAGGCAGGTAAGACGCCCCTCCACCCAGCCCGACCTGACATACAACGTAACAATATTTCTTCCTTTTTCTTTCTTCCTTTTGTAAACATTAATCAAGATTTATCGAATAATAACGATGAAAAATGGAGCATGCCGGAAGTGCGTGATGAAACGAAGCCGTGTATCTCATATAATGATAAACCAAATGCTACTCATCATTCCCGGCCGATCACCGATCACTCATAATTCGGGAATCAAGGATGGGGCGAGAGAAGAAATCAAAAAAATTGAAGAAATAAACACGAAATTTTTCAAGATGATGAAACAAAAATAAAATGATTTATTGCATCGTCAAATAAATAAACAATAGTAGGAACAAATCGCAGGTACACACTCTCTCTCTCTCTCTCTCTCTCTCTCTCTCTCTCTCTCTCTCTCTCTCTCTCGCTATCTACGTGCGTGATCGCCATCAAAAAACTACGAAATAAAATATCAAATACGTAAATACGTATTGACTACTCCGCCTTAAATTTTATTGATCGCAGAACACTAAAATTTTCATTCGTTTTTTTTTGCCTCCGCCAAGCCACCGTAGAAGCAATGTTCAAAAAAAAAAAAAAAAAAAAAATCAATGAGGCATCGATTTCTTCTCTGGAAAGCGTGGATATGAACCTCCGACGAAACCGATTATGTTTTTTAAGCAAAGCTCCACAATTTTCATACGTTATTGTCCACGATACGGGGACAGTTTTCTTTGCCATTTGGAAACTCGATCAATAAGAAAAATTGCAATTAATAAAAAATATTTTTTTCTTCGGATGTTTTGGGTGAAGGTAATTTGGACGAATTTGGCAAGGGCGGAAAATGAGTTTTACATCGAATACGAATTTCCGTTATAAATTGTAAAGGACCACGAGGTAAAAATATAATTTTTCGTAATAAAAACGGAAAAAAGTGGATGCTCCTTCGGCGGAAACGAAAAATGTCAAAAAAACAAAGATCTACGTTTTCTAAAGAAATGCATCTCGAATTATGAGATTACCTGTTGACTCCATAGGAGTGTTCTTTCTGCCAATTGGCAATCGGCTGCCAATCTCGATGGCAGACTCTTCCATCTTTCCTCGTCGCGATCGCGATCTCTATCGAAATCGGACTCGACATTGCCGGCGGAAAGAGGCGGTAGGATCTGAGTACGTTGTGCCATTTTGTAGCTGTCTTGACGAGGCACGTGCTGTTCGCCTCCGGCTCGTCTGCTCCCGCTCGAAACACTTGGCAACGGAGTTGGACTCCCTCCGCCTCTGTGCCTGTGGTAAAGATTTCTCTTTTGCTGCAGCATCCTCTGCTGGACCATCAATTGAAGTTGCATCCCGGAATCGCCTCGCATTTTGAATTGTTGTTGGCTGGGAGAGGCAGAGCTTGGCCGAAGATGAACGAGGTCAAGGTGGCCACGGGCTTTACCCGAATCTGAGCCACGAACGAGAACAAGACAAATTTTTAATATTGAGGAAAAAATTAATAAATTAATTAATTATTTAAATTATTAAGCAATTAAGGATGAAATTTCATTAAGGGAAGACATTTTCTGGATGGATCGAGATTGAAGAAGAAAAAAAGTGTAGAAATTTACCCTGAATACTTCGCTGCTTTTCGGGTCTGTCGCCGGCGCTAGCTTGTTGGCAAAACATGAGCCTGGAGCCACCGTCGGATGCTCGACGAGCTTGACTAGCGCGTGAAATTCTGGCTGCGATGGGTGACGGACTTTTGGGCGGAGGCGGAGTGCACGAGGGCAAGCTGCTCGTGAAACATCCGGTTATCGTGAAATCGGGTGGACATCCAGAATCGAAACTGGACTCGAACAACTCGGAGGATGAACTTCCGCAGCCGCCCCGGCCAAAGAGACTCGCCCTGCTCGGCGTGTCGATCGGATCGACGATCGTACTGTCGAAATGATGTTGTTGCTGATAATCGCTCAAGCGACGATTCACGATTTGGCTGTCGATCCGTTGGCTGATATCCCGGTCCAGACCCAATCGATGCTCTTGCAGTTTTATTTGTGCCTCGCGGAGCTCGTCCCCGCTTGGGCCTTCCTCAAAGTCACCTTCGGCGCTGCAGCAACCCTCGTCGGTCGACGAGCTCGTCGAGTTAAAACGTTTCCCCCCTCGTCCACTTTCTTCTCGGGTTCTGAAGAAAACAAAACCCAAAATTCGAGTCTCGCTCGTCCCCGAAAAAAATCTCTATTTCTTATGACGCGATAACGCAACTTTCAAGCCTCATTAATCGATGCGTTTCTGGTTAATTGCTTCGTGGCTTCATTACGAGAGATCGCGATATTCCGGAAGGATCTCCAAGCGCGAAGATGATGCGAAAAAAATTAAGAACAATGTGACTCAATGATTCCAAGGCTTGGGGCACGATTTTGAAATCTTTCTGGCACGCCTACCGCAGCAATTTTTCATTCCACGTCTTCGGAAACAAAAAAAATTGATTTTTGAAGGATTTTTCTTTTCTTTTTTTTCTTTTTTTTCACTTTTTCGGGAAGGGATCAATTCCACGAGCTCCGCCATAAAAAAACCATTCCATTAAGGGCGTTTTCCGACTCCGGGCTACAAGCTTCTGAGTATTGCAAATCAAAATTCCAATTTTGACGGTAAAAAATTTTTTAAAAAATTAAAAAAAACAACGGCAAGGGACATTTTTTGGCAAAGAACAAAAGCAAATGGCTGAAACGAAGATTTACCAAAAACTGAAAGAGGGACCGCTTGCGAAATCCAATCCCGCCTAATCCTCAACAAAATCTTGGACATTCCGGACCGATTGGCCTTCAAAATCATCAACCTCCGACTAAGCTATCACTGCAAATTAAAATCAAACGAATTAAATATCGAAACCCTACGAAATCGAAAGAAAATCCTGTTTCCGAATAAATCCCCCGGACAAAATGGAGAATTGCTCGGAAAATTTGGATCCGATTGCTCGGCGAGAACGTGTCCAAAAAAATACGTAAACAAAAAAACAACATTTTTTAAAAAATCGATTTTTACCTCGATTTGAATTTGTCGTCCTTGGTCCTGCTCACCGGTGGCCAACAGCTGTTGTTTGTTGGATTTCCACTTCGATGCTGTTTTAATCTCTCCAGTAATAAGAAGTAAATGGCAGCGTGATGATCGTAGCTGTTGTTTTTCAGGGACTGCGTCAATAAAAAATATTAAAAAATGGTAAATTTTACAAATTGGGAAATTTTTTGACAATTTTTTTTTTTTTTTATCATGCCATTGAACGGGATTCTCACGTCTTTGGTGCGTGTGACGTCTATTCCTAAACTGTGCATTAGCCTGAGAATTTGTTCGTTTGGTTCTTGTAACGCCGAAGGCGGATTTGGTATGATTGTTGGAAATACATCCCCGGAGCCGATCATCCAGCGATGCCTTTTTATTTGAGGAATTGTGAAACGTTTGCCAGGCTCCAGGACCAACATCTTACGGATCAGACTTTCACAATCTGCGTCCGGAAAATCCTCATTATCATTTAAATCAAATAATTCAAATAAATATTTTAAAAAGTAAATTCTATCAAATCAATTTTGAAAAAATTAAATAAATCTCGAAAAAATTGAATAAATTTTGAAAAAAAAAACGCATGAAAATTGAATTAAAAAATGAAAATGGACTCACCGGTGCTCATAAAATACGGAATGCGGAACCGACCGCTGAGGACTCGGTCGCGGAGTGATTGCAGGGTCGAGCCATCGAAGGGCAAAGCACCGCAAACAAGGACGTAGAGGACGACCCCGAGGCTCTGGAATTTCGAGGAAGAAAAGGCCAAAATGTTATAAAAAAAATATTCATCAAATTTTTTTCAAAAGAGGAATCAATTTTTTTTCAAATTTCGTCTTACCCAGACATCGATTTCCGGTCCGGCGTAGTGTTTTCCGCGAAAGACTTCCGGTGCCGCGTAAGGTGGACTTCCGCACCACGTGCTCAAACGTTCGCCAGGTAAGAAACGATTGCTAAATCCAAAATCAGCGATTTTCACGTTCATTTGAGAATCGAGCAACAAATTTTCGGCCTTGAGATCCCGGTGGGCGATCCCACTCCCGTGACAATATTCCACAGCCGATAATATCTGGGCGAACGTTGATCTTGCCCTCGATTCGCCCATCCGACCGAAACGGGCGATGTAATCGAATATTTCCCCCTTATTTGCGTATTCGCACACCTGTTTGAACAAAAACAACGAAAATATGAACAGTTGAAGAAAAAAAACACATCGAACCATTGATTTTTATTAAATAAATTATTAACATTGCTCAATAATTATTTACTATTAATTGATGACAATTATTTATAATAATAATCATTTCCAAATAATGAAATTTCAAATTGCGAATTTTTTATTGTGGAGAGAATAAATTAATGACATTTTTTCCATTTTTATTATGAACCCTTCGAGTCCAGACTTCCTACGGATGCATACTGGGTCAATTTGACCCAAGGAATTATTCGAATCGTCTTATTCCGGTAAATATGCATTTTTCATTTTTTTGTTTGTTTTTTTTTTTAGTGAAATATCGATGTTTTTTGGCCGCAGGAAAAATCGGGGTCAAAATGACCCAGTATGTACTTGAACGTTTGATCTATACTTCAAGAAGAAAAAGCTCGAGTATCCGGACGAATAAAGATTCCCGAAGGACGCAAAGTTGCGGTATAACTCGGCGCGTTGGCTCGATTGGTATCAGGCTCCCAGGAGCAACACGAAACTTAACCGATTAACTATAAATTCCTATGATCCTGATACCCATGCACGAGAATTCCTCAATGTTGAGTCAGATCATGTCAAAATTGATGGGAAGATCGAGTAGGGGACTCGGTATACGCGCATGCTTGTATGTTTCTTATACGTTCAGCGCGTTCGGAGACCAAAACGTTTGGATTGTATCAGGAGCACAAGAGCGTGGAAGAGGAGCAGGCGCGGGCTGGCTGCGCGCGCCGGCTTGCTCGAGGCTTCTGTTCTCCTGATACATCGCCTCGCTCGCCTGGCCCGGTCACCAGTCTCGCCAACCGTGCCCACTCCCTCTCCAGCGCTGGGCGCCGGAGTGGGGCGAACGTAGACGACCTCTTAACGTCTCGTGCACTCCTGATACCAGGCGAGATTTTCAATGCCCAAATTCACGACGTATCCGTTGTTTCGAGGACTTTTATCGTGCAGTCCGATTCGCGGATGTTTCTCGTTGCTTCAGGCTCGTTCATCACGATTTTTTTTATTAATTATTCTCAATTATTGTGATTAATTGAATTTTTATCGAAAAAAATAAATATATATATCGATGGGAAAAATTTTTTCGGCGGAAATATCTCGAAATTCGGAACCGACCGTTTCTATTATCGATTAATTCCAAGGCGCGAAAATGTTCATGCTGAACGACGTTTTTTTCCGAAAATGAAATGACTCATTGAGTTTCAATTTTTATAATCGATTGAAAAATTTTGATTTTCGGTTTTTTGAGCTTTTAGACCTTTTCTGATGGTTTCTGGATTTTAAAAATCCATAATTTCATCAAATTACATTATTATTGATTTTTATAGCTATTAATTGTTATTAATAATAATTTTTTATCGACGGAGGAAAAAAAAAATTAAATTAAGTTATGGGGAGTTGCGACTTACCATGTAAATCATATTTTTCGTTTCCATGACTTGATACAACTTGACGATATGGGGATGTTCCAACTGCTTCATTATTTCGACCTCGCGATAAACTTTTTCCAAATTCGTTGAATCCAGCTGTGTCTTGTCAATTATTTTGATCGCAACCTTCGGCAGACAGATCGATATTTATGAGAGTCAATGAGGATTATCTCATTATCAATGATGGATTCATGATTTTCTAGAGCTCTTGAGGATTCTAAATATTCTTATCGCCGAACGCGTAATAATTTTTTTTTATTTCATAAATTTGAAATTATTTCAACAATTCGATTATATACAGATCGATTTAAAAAAAAAACTGTAAATTAAAAAAAAAAAAATTATTATTATTTCTCCTTTACCTCCGTTTTTGTTATTCGATGTCTGGCCAATTTGACGACGGCAAAATTTCCTTTGCCGATCGTTCCTTCGATGTCGTAGAAACCAACGCGAATTTGTTTTTTGCTTCCCTGCCCACCGCCGGAATCCATTTTTGTCATATAACTCGAGCTTTTCCTTTTATTTCAAAAATCCTTCGAGCTCCTTTTTTTTTTAACCTCTTTCTCCTTTAATTGACCTTTGTAATTGGTGTCATGATAATCTGAAACCAAAAACAGATTTCATAAAAATAAATAAATAAATGGGTGGATAAATAAATAAATAAAGTTTGAAAAAAAAGGGAAAAATAGAATTTTGTCTCGTTCGCTATTATTTTAATCGACTCTTTATTTTTCATCTCATTTGCTTTGTATTTCTGACGAGGACATAATGAGGTAAAAATAGAAATTTAGATGATAATTTGTTGTGTTATTTTATTGTTTGTAAAATCTCTCCAGGAATCTCGATAAGAAATGTATTCAAAGAGGTCACATCGAGAGCTTTTTGCTGTAATTTTATCTCGTCTCGATATGTGTATAGCGAATGGAAATTTACGATCCTCAAAATTGTCATTTTAACTATGCGAATGATATTATTTTTAGTCTTAGAATTTAATGGTCGAATTGAAAAAAAGACGACGAAAGTAAAAAAAAAAAAAACGAGAAAAATTCTCAACCGCGTGCGTCACTGCTTACGCAGGTCGGGGAATATCAGGCTTACTCTATCGCTCTTTCTCTCGCTCTCCGTCTCTCTCTTCCTTTTGCAAAGATGCCTCACTCCGAGATATTTTATTGTCGACGTCGAGTTTTTTTTTTTGCAAATTTTTGTCAATGTTTCGCGAACTAATAAACAATTTTGAAAAAAAAAACGAAAATTTTGCATTTTATTCACGCCAGCCGAAGGATTTAATTTTTTAAACAATTGATTAATTAATCAATTGGATTTTCCATTCATTCATTTTGGGGAAAACATTTTCGAAACTTTTTTTTCTTTTGTTTTTTTGATTTTAGTTTGTTCATTTTTTACCGATTGTTTATTCGATTTCTATTTCGACGACGTTTTTTTAACAACTCAAAAATTCCCAGCTCACGCGCGTCAACGCGGTGGCGATTGTTTTTTTATTTTTCTTTTTTTTTCGTGGCCGCGAGCCCCGCGTCATCGCACGACCCACCGGTCGATAAAAGGCAAAGGACCTCGTGAATGCATTTTACGTTTTTTTACGAAACACGTTTTTTTATGTGGGGAACACCGTAAATTGCTGAATTTTCGGAAATTTAAGAATTTTCGATTCGAAAGAAAAAACATTCGGGAAATTAATTTTTCGAAAGATCATTATTTATTGTTTCTTGTAAAAAAAAACAACATTTATTGTTGACGAGACACATAATGCAATTGATTCTCATCAATAATAATTATTGTCCATCTCCACAAATTTTTTCAACAATCAATTCCATTTGTTTAGTTAATTTTTCTAATTTCATTCAAAAATTTTATTCACCGATTTCGTTCCACAAAAATTGAAAAATAAAAAATAGAAATATTGCTTAATTATAATTTTTTTTTGTCACTTCGAACTCGATTCATTTGTTTACCCACGAGTGCTGACATTGAGATTCATCACGAGATTGAAGAAACTGATTTATTCACGCCAACGCCATAAAAAGATTTTTTTTTCTTATTTTTTTTTTTTCAATGACGACAAGACTTTATATTAATTGGGTGGGAATGATTTTTGATTGTCAAAACGTTTGATCTGGGAGCTAGAACGCTGCAACAAGTACACAACGACTAGACTCGAGAAATTAAATTTTCAACTTGTTCTGTGACGTCAGAAAATCTCTCCCGGAGAGATTTCTCCAAATGCAGAGTCCAGGAGAATTTTAATAACTCGGAATAGCACGAATGATCGGAAATCAAGGACGAAAATGATTTTTATGCTATTTTCTAGTTTATGGAAGAAAAAAAAAATATTTTGCCTGTGTCGAGAATGTTCTCTAGAAAGCGGCGTTTCGAGTTTTTGACCGAAAAAACGAAGCGTGAAAAAAAATAGCAACGTTTTTGCCATGTGTACAGTTTTTTTTTCGAGGATTTACACAAAACATGGCAAAAACAACTTGGACAGGACGGACGTGATTAGTTTCTGAAAAATTGATCGGAAACATCGCGAGACAGAAAATATTTGATTTTATTCTTAATAAGGCTGTGTGAAAAAAATTGAGAGGGTAGAAATATGAGTTTGCTCACCAGGAGGTGGTAGAGGGGAAGCCGGCAATAAGTTGGCGTCCTTATTTCCATGGGCGAGCGAGAGAATGTTTGGTAAATATCCAAAAGTGAAAAATGTGTGTTTCCACTTAAAAACTTGAGCGAGTATGAAGAATATTGAAGAATAAATAAAATAAGCGCGCACGAGTTTACGAGAATCCGGAAATTCTCGTTGCGTCAGTCGTCATGACGATAACTGGCTTTAGCGACGGTTCGATACCGACTAAAGGGTCGGCCATGTTGCTAGCCTCAACCCTGCTCGTACGACGACGAGGAGAGAAGCGCGAACAACAACGACGTCGACGGAGACGCCGACGACGACGACGGCGACGACGACGAGGGCGACGAGAGCGACGACGACGACGCCGACGCCGGGACGAGAACTCTCTCCCTCTCGCTGTTTCTCCCCGTTTTTCTCTTTCCCCCTCGATATCTTGCCAAGCAGATTTTAAGCCGGTGGAACTGCCACCTTCCCCCTCTCCACCCGACTAGAAGGAGCACTTGGATATATAGAAGAACGTATGGGTATATATTGCGACCTCCGCCTCCTTCGTTGTACGTCGACTCGAGAACCTCTTGTCTTCCTTGTTCGTTTTATTGACGGAAGATAGGTCAAACGAGAGTCAAGTAAAAAGCGATAGATACTTGTCTTTCTTACAAATGGCATTGTCATAGTTTAACTCAAGCTTTTTTCATCAAGTACTTATTCGCCTTACGATAAAATTTCTAATGCCTTGAGTGTCTACGGGATGTGGAGAAAAGTCGAGGAAGAAAAATCAGTTTAATTTGAGTGTTTATTGCGTAGACGCTGAGTACTGAGTACAGGTTGAGTCCGGGTTGAGTTAAATTTGAGTATTTAGAACGCAAGTTAGAGTTTTCATGCGACTGCATATGAGTCTGCTTGAGTTGATTGAGTACGGACTCAACAGAGTCCGAGTACTCATTGAGTACATGAGTTACTTGGCTGAGAACAAAAGTTCTGGGCTTGATCGAACGAAAGTGTCCGTTGAATTCGCTATTTCCGACCTCGAGTACCTCGAGTACTCAGAGCCCTTTGAGTTAATGCGGCTTGAGTCTCATTACCCCGTGACTCTGATTACCTCGATTTTCCTTGTAGAGCCTGAGTTAAAACGAGCCCGCAGCTTCGCTATTTCTCTCTTTCCATCCCTCCCGACGCACTGTCCCACTCGGCAATTTTGTTCGTTCATCTTTCCCCGCTACGTAACACCCGCGCGCGTACAGCCACAAACCACGCGCGCGTTATCTTCGACAATTGACGTCAACGTTCTCCCAACGAACGTCGTATTGTCGTGTCTGTGGCGAAACGTACGCTCATCGCTACACCGTTACAGGCTAATTCAGAAACTTGCTTTGATCTGAGCAACACGCTGCCGGCCAAAGTTCGATGAATATTCAAAGACTTCTCGTCGTCACACAAGCACTTCTTGAGTAGCTGAGTACTTGACTAAATATTTCAAAAACGTCCGTCGATCACATTATCCTCAAGTTCAAGTGAAAATTCCACTTGCGCTTGAACTTTGAGCCTATAGAGTCGTCGAATTATCGATCATTTACCGGCATCCGGCTCGTTCCCTCGTACTCAAGTACTTTGCTAAGTATTTCCAAAACTCCTGACCTTCTTACGAGCCTCCGATTCACCGATAAACATTGCAATTCCTTTTGAACTTGGGCCTCGAGCTTATTCCCTCCTACCTATTCAGGCTTGAGTACGGGCTAAGTAACGACTGAGTACAGGTTAAATTACTCGTTTCGCGTCGATCCGAGTATAGTTTCCATTCGAGTCGTTCCAAAAGTATTCATTGACTTTTGACGTCCCAGTTTCTCTGCCCAAAACTTGATTTCATTTTGCTAAGTCCAGTAAAACTCACATTGGGACTTGAATCTCTTGTGAATCAACCGGTACAAATAAATAGGTGGCAGTATAAATAATTGCGGCTTAATTGTCACGACGTTTAATTGTCCAGCAAATACATAAAGGCAAAACCGGTGTGTCTTATCTTCGCTCTCTGGTTCTTTACCGAGCTCCAATATCGCGTCACTCGTCTTACTTGTTTATTCAATTCTCCTGCCTCGCCTCCGCTTTTCTTTTCACAGGTACATTAAAACCAGACAAAATACTCGCGATGTATTACACGAAATAAATACAGCGACTATATCCTCAGTGACTGTTATGGTTTGTATTGGAAAACGATACGGCGGAATGACGCCAGGACAAATTGGACCTAATCACCCCTGTTATTGTTTGCCCGTTGCTTACGTACTTTTCTGGCATATTACGAATTCAATTTTTGGAAATGAATTATTTTTTAGATATAAACTTTTTTTTGTTACCTTTCGGAATGCAGTTGTCGAAGTTTTTTCTAAAATGCCTCGATACATTAAGGGGCTTCCATCGATTCGATTAAACGAAGTCTTTCTTTTTCATAAATCAGTCAGACTAATTATCCGTGACCTTGAACTTTTTATTCGTAAATTATTTTTGTCCTATCCGACTTTAAACTTCCGGTCGATTAATTTTACGGCCCTGGGTATTCGCAGCTCGTCCGTGTAATTCACTCATCTCTCTCTCTCTCTCTCTCTCTCTCCCTCTCCCTCGATCTCCCTTCTTCTTTTCTTCTCGCTCTTTGCGTCACTCATCCCCGCTACGCCGGAGGATCATACGCGGCAAAGATTCATCCGGACGCATCCGAGATGACGGACTCTCGATTATGAACACAAACGTCAAGTCAGCTGGGCTCTTCTCTCGCTCTCTGTATTATCTGTTTGGCTATTGACGTCAGTCTCTTCGCTCAGACGTACACGCGATTGAGTGAGAAACCGAGAAAGAGAGAGGACAAAAGAGAGGGAGAGACATTAAAAGGTATATAGGTACAAAATGTCTCGGTTCGATATCTTTGACACGCTCAGACTTTCCTCTGTTCTTACGTGCATAAGTTATTCAAACGTTGATTCGTCAGACATAACCTAAAAATCTCTCGGAAGCTAATAGAGCGAGAATCCTCGAGAGACAAGAAAAAATCTCTCGCTCATGAAATTATTTGCACGATAATTATTGAGGCTTAATAATATTTCTTCATTTCCGCTCAATCGCGCATTCCACACGTGTTTATAAACCTAAATCGCGGAAAGGTCTAATACTGGAAATGGTATCATAACGCGATCAGCGTCACTGACGCCTGTTCCCTGCGAACGCACGTTGAGATCACGTGCGCCCGCGGACGTTCTCAATTTTCCATCTTTTATTTATTTACTCTTTTATCTCAGCGATGACCTTGAAACACGAGGCTGCAATCGAAAATCAATTGTGCTATAGTCTTTCATCTGTCCCATATATTCCGATCCGTGTCTAATGTCGCCTGACGACCGTGTGACCTTCAAAATCTAATAATATGTTTGTTTTTTCTTTGTAATCGAATTTTCTTTCCAAACATTTCAATGAAACTCAATTTTTGGACTTTTATTTGTAGATGGGATCGCTTGACAGATTTTCGGATGCGAAATTTACGAGATTTTAAAAATGAAGAACTCTTGGCTGATCGTTTTTTTCTTCCAATTTGTCGCGTTTCGTATCGTTGCCGTGGCAAGGTCACCGGAGGTTAAAAGGTTGAGCGATTTTCTATACAGGGCAATCGAGAAGCCTCGCAAAGTTACAATAGACGCGATAGACGTAGCAAAGAACAGTGGCGCCCCCGTGCGTACAATAAAAATCAACAGGAACAAAGCGGGGAAAAAAGAAGGCGAGGGTTTGTTACGTCGATCGAAGGGTTCGTCGAGGATATTTCAACGGCCCTGTTTGACGTCATGGAATGACGTCAATCCCAGCCCTCTTCTGCTACTGTCACGTCTCCCCCCCCCCTGCCCCTTTTTCTCGCTATCCACGAGTCCCTATCGACGTCTACAAATCTCACAGAAAAGCTATGAATCGTCGTTTCTTTTCGTGATTATTTCAAACACGCAACGATCACGAACGTGATTAATTTCGTCGTGAAATTTCCTTTTCTTTTTCCTTCGAGAATTTATCGATTTTCGCTCGACCGCGTCAAAGCGGATTTTTCCATTTCGACGTTTCGTTCGTCTCTTCTAATCTTTTCGGACTTAATATTTCGATCACAATAACAATAACGCGAATCTTTTTATTTCTTCCATTTTGCGGCGAAAAGCGGAATTCAAATTTTAAAATTAATCGCCAAGCCACCTATCGGCGAGATATTCAACTTGGCATGAAAAAATTTGTACGACGTCACTTCCGATTGTCATGTCTCGATGTTTACACTTTTTCGAGGTTATGTTCTCCACGGTTTTTCGCATTATTTCATAATCATTCAGGTAATCAGTGATTATTGTTGACGTTGCGTGTTTCTTTGAACTTCCCTCGTTCCCCAAGGTCGTACGATAAAGTCGTAATTTATTGCAAGTAAGATTTTTCATTCAATCGCATTTTATTCTGACAGTTCCGATGTTTCGAGTCTTCGGCCTTTTTTTAACTATTTTTGGGAATTGCGTTTCGTGAAATAATAAAAAAGACGCCGGACTCTATTTTTCAAATTTGATCATCAATGGAATTGCCATTTGTAAACGTCGTTCTGACTAGCGCAGTCCATAAGTTGTCAAGTGTCTCAACAGGTCGGCCTCCCGATCGTAGTGCATTTTTAATCTCCTCGTAAACTTTTATTTCTTTATCTCTCGCACAAGATATCTCGAAATCATCAGTTTCAAGTTTTTCTTGGTGTCGCGAGCGTCTCACGAAATAATCGACATTATTTCGTGTCGCGATCCTTGATAACGGTTAATTGCCATTTTTATCACTAAAAGATACGCGAATCTGCTGCTTTTTTTGTTCGCTCGGACTCGCAGCGCATGCGCACTATGTCCTGCGACGCGGTTTTGCCACATTTTGCAGCTGGGCCAATCGTCAAAGGTTTTGGCAGGGGATCCCAAGCCCTCGGAATACCAACAGGTACGCACGAAATATGACAAACGATTTTTTCTCCTTTGTCCGGATTTCCGGCGATTTTTCTTACTTTGCGATCGAAATTCTCGACTCCGGAGACTCGTGACGTAATCTGGACTGACGAGTTCGTGAATCACGACGAATTGCACGTTTAAAATCAAAATTAGACGTTTCTTCAATTTCCTCTTCCGGTAAATCCGCCTCCGTTCCTATTCTTTCCTTTTTTATTTCGTTTTATTGTAAAAAAAAATATTTACAGCCAATTTTTCGGACGATGTCGTCGACAAATTGCCGAAAAATTTTTCTCCCGGTATTTACTACGGCTGGGCGTCGGTCGAGGGTAATATTTACAAAGGAGTATTGAGCGTAGGCTGGAATCCTTTTTACAAGAACGAGAAAAAATCGATGGTACGAAAAAACGAAACAAAATTATCAAAAAATCGACTTTTTCTTTTTTTTTTATACGGACGAACCAGAAAATTGTTTTCCCAACATTTGTCAACCATTTTTTCAGGAAACTCACATTCTGCATCGATTTCCCGGACCCCTGCACGGCAAAGAACTTCGAGTCATCGTCACGGGTTTCATAAGGCCGGAAAAGGATTTTTCGTCGATCGGTAAATAGAAAATTCCAAAAAAAATCAATGTTCCACGTCTTGACACAAAATTTTCATTTTTTTTTCTTTTCTCTTAGAGGATTTAATAAGAGAAATAATGAACGACATTGAAATCGCGAAAAACCGGCTGGAAGAGCCGGAAATGTTAAAATACAAGGATCACGAATATCTCAAAGGAAAAAGAGAACAAAGTTGATCCTGGGATTCAACTCAACGAGCTGAAATAGACAAAAATCCAAGGAAAACTTAGATTCGGCAAAGCGGAGATATTTATGATTAAGTGAAGAAAAAAATAAATAAATAAAATAATGAAAAATATTTTTAAAAAACTATTTTTCACAGATTTCATTTTCTTTTTCGAGTAAAAAAATAACGTGGACCGGAACAAATGTGTTGGGGTTGTAATTAAAAGTTAAAAAATGATAAAAATGAAATCTGCTCGAAAAAATGAAAAAAATTGTTTTTTTTTTTTTGCTTTTGTTTCGTTTTTTTATTTCAAACTCCGGGTGGCGGAGGGGGAGGAAAAGGCCAAGAATAGCCAGGGAATCGTGGTGCTTGGGATTGCCAGGGGAAATTGGGCATTGGAAATCGTTGCAGATTATTTTGATAAGGGATATTTTGGTTGTAATGATTAGGGGGAATTTGTTGTTGCTGTTGTTGATAAAATTGGGCATTTTGTTGCTGATTGTGTTGTTCGTTATAAGGATACGAATTTTGCCAATTATTTGGAGTCTGGGCTCGGGGCATTGGCCATCGATTGTACGAACGATATTGCCAGAAGTTGTGTCCACCATTTTCGTTCGAATTTTTCGAGTTTTTACTTTGCACGCTCGAGCCTTCCATCGCTTGGTTCGCTCTGTGAGTATTCTGGTTTCTTCTCTCCTGATGTTTTCCACTGCTCCATGGATGATTCGATCTCCAGTTCGGTTCTTCGCCTAGAGAAAAAAAAAATTATTAAAAAATATAAAAAATTCCATGGATTTTTCTTTTCATAAATCAATATTTTATAAATCGATAAAATTAATTAATTAAATGAAAAATTGGTAATCACTTAATTAACTAGAACAAAAATTTAAATTAATGCATTAATTAGATTAAAAATGTGAATTGATTAATTAACATTTAAAATTCGATTAATTAATAAATTAATGGAACTGTTAAATAATTAATCGAATTGATAAAGCTTAAATTTATCATTTCTACAACTAATTAAATTTTTTAATCGATTCTCAATCAAGATTTTCTTGATATTTTAATATTTAATGGAAATTTATATTTACCCGTTTTTTGACGTTTGTTCGGTACGTTGTTCGATTTTTCCTTCGGCTTCTTATTCAACGATGCGTAATAAGCTTTTTCCTCGGCATCGTCCGAAAACTCCGGATGCTCCTGGTCGCTTATTTCTTCCGTAGCTTTCATCCTTGAAATTGAAAAAAATGATTCATGAAAGTAAAGGAATCAGCTCGGGGAATAGTAATTATTTGACCGAAAGATTTTGACATACTTGAGCAAATCGTGAACGAAAACGACCGACGTGTAGGGCGTGTTTGGGCAGAAATAGACAGTCATTCCGACCTTTATTTCTGATTGCTTTATGTGCTCGGAACTGTTGAAACGAACGCAATAATGAGGCTCGGACACTTGGCCGAAAACGTCGAAAATACGGCCGAGAACTTTTCGCCCACGATCCAGAAACAAAACTGTGTCGAGATTCAACGTTGGCTTCTCCGGCTTTGGTTTCACCACCACCATCTGATCGACCATCCAACCAACCTGGACAATCCATCAATCACAATACTCAGGAACACGGAAAATCCAAAATGGTCGATCAAAAAATATTTTTTTCTCGAAAATGACAATTTTTTTAATTTTAACCTTGGAAAAATTATTTTCCTCACTCACCTCCCCCAGGGGGTCGCAGAGAACTTCTGGCACGACGATCTGGAGCTCCTCGATGGGCGGCAAGTCGTCAAATTCCCCTTTTACTTCCCTCTCCCTCAATTTGTTTCTTGTTTTCTGGAGCCTTTGAAAAAAAAAAACAATTAAGTTAATAAAATTAATTTTCGAGTCATTTTTTCATTTTCCGATAAGTGTCTCTCGGGTCAATTTGACCCGAGGCATTTTTCAAGTGATTACATTCCGGTTAATGTGAATTTTTTCAGTTTTTCTATTTGTGGAGACGTTTCTTGGAAAGACGGAGAATTTCTCGGGTCAGAATGACCCGGTGTGTACTCGACGGGTTGAATAATTGAAAATTGAGCCTCACTTTTTGCTTTTCCCTCGTGAATTTTCGTCCTCGTCGCTCTCGTCATCCGCGGATTCCGGAGAATCACTTTTTTTGCTGGAATCGCTAGAATCGCTAGAATCGTTGTCACTATCGTCGTCCGACGAGCAAATTATCAAGTCGTCTCTGTAATTGTCGCAATTATCGATTTTTTCTGCCGGCTTAACAGAATCTTCGTTTTCAGAGTCGGAGGAATTGTACGCGTCGGCCAAAAACGCGAGAGACGTGTTGGCGTTGTGGATTTTTTGTTCGGTCGTGATTTTTGGGTCCTCGGCAGATTTTTTTGGACTTGGGACACAAGAATCTCGATTTTTTGCCAATTCCGAAGATTTTTCCACGATTTCTTGTCGTTGTGGGGAAATTTCGGGTGCGGAAGAATCTTCCAGGCTCGTTTTAATTTTTTCGACATTTTCGATGACGTTTTGTTTAATTATTTCGATTTTAGAGTCTTCCATTTTCTCAGACTCACCTGCTGCTTCGAGCTCATTCTTGTTTTCGACATCGTCAGTCCCCTTCGTTTCATTTTCTCCAGGGGAATCAGAATCTATGATTTTTTCTTCGATCTGCATGGAGACGTCAGTCGCCACAGTTTCTGGACTATTTTTCGGTGGATTTTCGATGGAAATGCTGGCACTTTCAATGTTTAACCCCAAATGTGGATTTTCCGGTTTTTCCGAACCGGAATGACACTCGTTGGAATTAATTTCCATTTTTTGAGGGTTTTTTGTTTGTAAGAATTAATTCACAACGATTCGCGATTTTTTAATTAATTTATTTAATTGTTTAACAACAATCCGTTGTTGATTATTTATTTAGAGTTATTTTGCACTCACGTCGCAGGACATAACCTCGAAATTTCACTTCGAAACGAGATTTAAAATGTTCGGTCAAGTTTCACGTCGTTCCGCCGGGATTGATAAATTTTGACAGTTCGTGTTTTCCTCCCCCGAACACCCCAAGATTGTGACACAAGTGACAACACGTAAAAATAATGATTTAAAAAAAAGGATTCGCTCGATTTTCAAGCGTATGATTTCACAAGCTCGCACCTCGCACGACTATACAGAACCACGTGCTTTTGACTCAAGAAATTCGAGAGCTGCGCATGAAATTCGCACAGGTATCGGCTGCTGCAGTTTAGGGAACACGTCGGAGGCGCATCAAGGCGAAAGCCTTGAATTTTTTAATTTACTGTCGAATTCGTCGTAGAAATGATTTTTTTTTATAAATAGACGGAAAAATATATTTATTCTCTCCCTCTCTCTCTCTCTCTCTCTTATCGTTTCCACATTATCAACTTTTTTTTTTACATAATCTCTTACACATTTGTAATTAATAAATGGCGAACGATGAATAATACGCAAAAAAAGTTTTTTTTCGTTTTGCACGATGAATCGTAATATGCGAGCTTAAGTATTATTTTTGCTTTAACAACAGCACATAGAATTGAACTATTAAAATTATGTAACGATGTATCAACACGAATATGGATCGAGACAGTCTTTGATAAATTGGTAAAAAAATTGGTGAATTCTTTTAGTTTTCAAGGCCACCTCGAATCGCATTGTTCTTAAGTACTCAATATTTTTTAGGCAGTTATCGAGTTATTGAGAAAAATATAAAAATTACATTTATCACGTTTTTCGTTGTTTTTTTTTTATTCTCTTTCTAAAACTCCAACTATCGTTCTTATTATTCTTTTGCCAGTCTCATGATTCAACAAATTCAACAACGGATCTTGCATTTTTTCCTCCAATATTTTCGCCAGCTCGATCCGCATGTAATGCAACAATTGTGCTATCTGAAACGAAAATGACACAATATTTTCATAGAAATTCGTAAAAATCGCAAAAAAATCAATAAATTTATAGAAATTTATGACAATCGTATTAAAAAAATGATAAATCAATAGAAATTGGTAAAGATTGAATGAAAAAATGGTAAATATATAGAAATGAGTAAAAATTGATAAGAAAAAAATGTGAAAAAAATAGAAAAAGGTCTTACGATGTGAGATTCTACAGCAAGAACGATCCATCCATCGGCGAGGGAGAGAACGAAGACGCCGTTGTGTTGTTCGACGTCAAGACCATAGCCGGAAAAAAGTACAAGAGGCAAAATGGGCACGACGGAAATTTCTCTAATAAAAATTTTGCTAGTTTTGACTTTTTCTTGGTAAACGAGAAAGGGGCTTGGAAAATGTCGAACGGAAAAGTTGACCGAGGACGGATGAATGTTGACGAAGCCGTCTTGCTTTGTCTTGAATCTTAATTCCTCAGCTTTTGGTTGGCGCGGGATAGCCCCGACCGATTGTACGGAAAATGACTTTTCGGGGGTGAAAATTTTCACGACGTTTGGATAGAGCGCCGCGCACAATAATCCTTGCAATAATTTGTAATTGTTGTTGTTCGCGTTCAACTCTTGACCCGTTATCTCCAAGACTCGGTCGTTTCCGGTCTCTCGCCGAGGCATGTCCACCGATACGAAACCGATTGATACTAAAAGTTCTAACAATTGATGCTTTATGTCTGCCAACGTGTGGAGGGTACGGATCGACAAAAAATTCTCATTCGCGAATACTTGGCTGGCGTACGTGCTCCGGGAACATAGCTCTATCCATTTCTGCAACAAATCCACGGTGTCAGGCATCGCGAGGAGGAAAAAAAAAACATTTTTTTTCAATTTTTTTCCATAAAAAGTGAATCGGCCAATTTTTTCTCCTTTTATCATAAGAATTTTGCAAAATTTTGTCGATAAATCGGTTAAAAATTGAAAATACCGTTCCAGGGTTTGCGAGGAGAGGAAAAAAAACGTTATTTCCAAATTATTTTGGAAAAATTGAATTAATGATTTTTTAATATTTTCTTTCCATGTGAATTTCGCAAAATTTTGTTTAAATAAATTTTTAAAGCAAAATATTGTTGATCGATAAGTTAAAAATTGGAAAGACCGTTTCGGAGTGAACAAATAGCAAAAAAAACGTTTTTTTTTTTCAAATTTTCAGTCAAAAAATGTCAGCGATCGATTTTTCCATAAGAATTTTTTAATTTTTTCATGTTTTTTGTTGAAAAATAAGTAAAAAGTTGAAAAAAACCTTGTAAGCTCTGAGGATGGTCAGCTGATCGGAATGGGCAGTCATGAATTCTTTTCTTTTGGCATCGACTTCGTGGCGTTTGTCGAACGGCGAGACGAATGGACTTTTGTGAGAAAGACAAGCGGCTATCGTGAGGGCCGAATCGACGCAACAAAAACTAGCACCGTAAAGTATGAGCTTGCCGATTCTGACGTCGACCGGCAAAGCCCCCAAGTGGTGGCCCAAGGGAGTCAGTAAATATTCGGAATCGAATGCCCCAACGTCCTGGAGACGTTTCAGGGCGTCTGAGACACTTTGAGGCGGCGGCGGTTCGAGCACGCGATCTAAAATCCAACAAAATATCAATTTGAACGAAAAAAATGCAAAATTTTTCAAAATTCCCATAATTTTAGTTACATGCTAGAAAATCAAAATTTTCGCTCAAAAATTTACCCAAAATTCCGTGAAGATCGGCCTTTTTTCCAAAATTCATTATTTGGATTCGGAGCAACAATGGCTCGAGAGGTATCCTCAGAATTTCCGGTACCGGCTGGGCCAGGAAATGGTGGTTGAACCTGAAAAATAATATCGAGGCGTGGAATTTTTTGAATATTTCACAATTGAGTGAAAGATAAAAATTTTAAATTATATTAAAAATTAAATTTCGAAATTGTATAAAAAAAGAATTTCGAAATTGAATTAAAAATTAAATTTTGAAATTAAATCGAAAATTAAATTTCGAAAATAAAAATCTAAGAATGAAATTTCGGAATAATTAGATTACCTGTGGGAGGTATAGAGATGAATAGAAACTCCGGGCATGACGCGTCCAGCGCGGCCTTTTCTTTGCATAGCGTTAGCTCGAGATACCCAACAAGTTTCCAGACTGGCCATATTTTGATTGGAATTGAATCGAGTTTCCTTCATTTTTCCGGTATCAACGACGAACACGCAATCGTCGATCGTCACCGAAGTTTCGGCGATATTTGTGCTTAAAACTATTTTCCGCACACCCGCTTTCGTCTTTCGGAAAACGAGATTTTGCTCCTCGCTCGATAAACTCGAGTGCAACGGAATTATCAAATATTTTCCGGTCTTCGAGGACAACGTCTTGTTCGCGTTAAGACTGTCACGCAGCGACGTTATTTCCGCGAGACCAGGCAGAAAAACCTTAAAAAAATTTAAATTATAATTTTTCGCAAAAAAAAATAAAAAAAATTATTACTGAGTTGAAAAAAAATATTTTTCAGTTGAAAAAAACTGTAGAAACATTTTTTTCGTTAGAAAAAAGTGAGAAAACAATATTTGAGTTTGAAAAAACTGAAAGAAATTATTTTCAACGTAAAAAAAATGGAAAAAAAATTTTTTAATGTTTTTTTTTGCTCAATTTTAAACGATGAGGAAAATGAAAATTTACCAAAATGGAACCCTCGCGTGGGTAATCGTGGTCGCCATTGACCATCCATTCCAGAACATGTTCGACGAGTTCGTTGTTTATTTTATCGTGATCCATGAGGAACAAATTTTTATGAGTTCGTCCGGAGGATTGATCGTAGCGTCCGATCAATTGTGCGAGGCTCAAATTTTCATCGAGGATTGTATTTTTTGGTTGGCAGTTGGAAAAGGCTTCGGCATCTGCGGACTCCAGTTCGATTTCCAATTTCTCCCAATCGCCTTTGATTTTTCTAGCGTATCGAGAATTTTCCTCGAGCGCGTAATTCGTTCGCTCAATTATTTCCTCCAGAAATATTTGCTCCACTGGAAATGTTCGACCTGGAATATCGATGACCGGCGCACTTCCAAAATAGGCAGAAAAACTCTCGGCCTTCAAGGTCGCACTCATCAGAACGATCTTCAGATCCGGACGCTTTGGAATCAACTCTCGGAGCAGCATCAACAAAAAGTCACTGAAAACCAAGTTTTCCAAAATTATTGCCATCATTTCTACGATTTTCATTCCATTTTTTTGCCCATTCGATTTTTCAACTTCTCGAAGGAATCAAAAAAATTGGAAAATCAAGAATTTTGAAAAAAACTCCAAATATTAATTATTAATTATTGAATAAATCAATCATTATTCATTAATATTTATTAAATATCTTATTTGTTAATTATTATTCTAGTGAATTCAATTTTTATGAAATTAAATTATTAAATATTATTCGATTGAATTCAATATTTATTTTATTCAATTATTAATTTTTATTCAATTGATTTCGATTGGTATTCGATTAATTTATTAGTTATTATACGATTGAATTGAATCATTATTTTATTCAATTATTATTCATTATTCGATTGAATTCAAATATTATTCGATTTTTTAATGAATGAATCGATGAATGAATAATTATTGAAATGGAGCGAAAAAAACTGGAATAACAATTACATTTTCGTTTACCTCTCGGCGCTACGTTCGTGGACTTCGTCAACGACGACGTGAGTTATCGATTTGAGGTAAGGATCGCTGGAGAATCGCTGAAGCAAAATGCCGGTAGTGCAAAAAGTCAATCTCGTTGAATGAGACATTTTGGATTCCAGGCGGATTTGGTAGCCGATCGAATTGCCTATTCTTTCGTCTCGTTCACTCGCGACTCTCTCCGCAACTCCAATCGCGCTGATTCGTCTCGGCTGTGTGCAAATTATCTCCGAATGTTGTTTCCCGTTTTGCGAGCGATTGAGCAACCAGTTGTCCAGCAAAAATTGCGGGACTTGCGTACTCTTTCCACATCCGGTTTCACCGGAAACAATGACTACTTGATTCTTATCGATTATTTCCAATATTTCGTTCATCATCTTCCACGCCGGAAGTCCCCGACGAATTTCCTTCATTCTACGATAGCCCGGAACTTTTTGTTTGTCGAAAAATTTCTCCTCAATCTTGTCATCCTCTCTGACAATCTCTTCCCAATTTATTTTCGAACGATTTCCACGCGTCGTTGATCCCATCGTGTTGTGCGACGCGCGCAACTTCTCTACGCCTCGAGAATCTTCCGCCGGAAAGAGCGCCTCGTTTTCGTCCGGAAATACACAAATTTTTCCCTCCAAAATCGACAAAATCTTTTCCTCACTTTCCAACAACGAACACACCGAAAATATCGAGGGAGTTCCCGTCTCTGCTAACTCTAATGCCTCCTCGTACAATATTTGAACTATCTGCAAATTTCGCACGTTTGGCATCGACATCTCGTTCTTGTAAAAATACAAATATGGCGGCTCGTACGGATATTTGCAATCTGACAAAGAAAAAAGGCATTTTCATGGTCGCAAAAGTGAAAAGAGTCAGAAAATTCACGAGACAACGAGAATTACCTGTAGGAAATCTTATCTCGAGCGTGTAAAAAAAGTCCTGGGCCGGTCCCAGTTTCTCGCAATTCTCATTGCGTTCCTCAGGCGATATGTGAAGAAATTTGCATTTTTGGGCGAAACGACAATTGCCGTTTTGAAATAATCGACAAACATTTTTCGCCGGACGAATTTCTTTTTTTTCAACTTTTTTTTCTTCACGGTTTTCCGAGAGAAAAGGTAACTTTAATTTCACATGCCAAATTTGATTTTTTATCGCTTCCGTAAAGCTCTCCCCATAAATCGATTCCATCGCCGATTTCTCGTCTTCTCGACGCTCCGGCAAATCCTGCGTCTCGATATCTTCAGCATTTTTTTTCTCTACCCCAAAATATTTCTCAAACAATATCTCCAGCGCTTTGCCCACGTGGCCCTCGGCACGCTCGAGCGCTTCGTGGCAATGGGGAGAATGAAAACTGCAGAGAATGAAGAAAATATTCTGCAAAAACTTTCCCCGGGAAAAATCATTTTTTTTTACGCTTTCCCCGAATCAATTTACCTGTAACTTTCGAGCTTTGACGTTGCAAAATGTTTGGTCAATTGTTCATGAGATTTTGGAGTTGTGTCTTTGCAAGAATAATCAACGACTCCCTTGATAACTAAATCGCCCCTTTCCAGCCAATATTGTCGGCCAAGATTGGATTTTTTGTTGTGGTACTCGGAGGCGTCCATGAGTTTGAAACTCTAAAGAGGCAGGAAGAGATTTTTCAAAATTTGGGACATTTAATAAAATTAATTATTAATTATTAATTATTAATTAATGGAGTTTCAAAATTCATGTGGAAAAATCAATTTTCTCTAGAAAATACGCCGCTCAATGATAATGAAAAAGAATGCGACCATTTTTATCGGATTATAAAACATTACCGGCCCGTAAACGTGTTTCAAAGTGTCGTGAAGTTGTTTCTTGGACTCGTCGCTAATTCTCAGAGTTTGTAATTCAACTTTGAGGTTGTCATGATGTTTGCTCGGTTGTTCGGGCTTGAGGTCTTGATTTTTGGTAGATTTTGTGGCGACCGTCTTCGGAGAGGCTCTAAATATTAAATTGACGATTGAGAATGATGATAATCACGAAATTTTGGTTTGATTTATCGAAATATTGATGAGGAAACATTTTCGGTCACTTGGCCGATTGTGACGTAATTTCGATTAATTTTGGCTTTTGTAACGGAAGGAATCATTTTTATAACCCGAACAAAAAGTTTATGTCGAAAGAGTGAGGTTATGTTTCGTGAATGAATAAATAAATCAAATACTTACGAGCTTTTTCCTGGCCTGACTTCCACTGCATAATCTTCCATTAATTGAGCACTGTAATGATCCATTTTGACAAAAGAAAAAATAAAGCTTCATAAAGGGAAAATGTATCACAGCTTTTACGAAATTATTTTTAGCGATGTTTATAGGTTATGGGGAACACATCGAGTTGATGATTCTCTCGATAGGAGGCTAAAAGTTTATTCGGTATTTCTCGTGAGCGTGAGTGATACAAACTCAAACGGACGAATGACCTTGACCTCTGCAAATTTATCGGCGAAAAATGAAAAATAAGCGAAAAGAGTGAGACGGTCGATAAAGAAGATGGGTAATCAATAAAAGAAATAAAAATTCGTAGACGATTTATATCTGCAATATATTAAATAATTATTATAATTAGATACAATGTGTGCGACATTAATTCAAGGTCATGGTATATACAAATTTTCCACATGATTTTAGATCCTCCCTAAAAATTTCCTCATTTTTCTCCAAATTTCCCCAAAAGCCGAAAGGCTCAAAATTTCTCATCCGCAATAACCTCAAAAATGAATTTCTCCCAAATCGAATTGAAACCGAAAAAAGGTCGATTTATTTTGCCCGCTTATTTTTCCCGAGCGCTGCAGTCTTTGCCTGAACCAATATGGCCGACGAGAACAAAGGAAATTCCCAAACAAAAATTTCCCCAATTTTTTTCGTACTCGACTTCGAGTTGTTCGACATTAGATTTTCAATTTTCCATATTATTTTTCTTTCCCTCAACTATACAGCGGCGGAAAACGTATTTTACCATCGATTATTTTCTCTTCTCCTTCTCCATTTGCGAAATCGCTCATTCGGTATGAGCAACGCTCTAAATTAATTCATACTTTTTGGTAGAGACGAGCACAGAAAAGCATTATGATTTTTTCTACTGTGCGGAGACATCGAATGAATTTGAGACTCTCACCCAAAATAATATTAATAATTAATAATTAATAATTAAGAATAATAATAATTAATAATAATAATAATAATACGATAATTGGTGATGATCATTGTTGATTCTTTTACTCGCCAAGAAACAACCGAATGAGAGAAAAAAAATGGAAAAAAAATGATAAAATTGTTTTTCGTGGGTTTCGATTGGAAAATTAAATTCTGGGGGAATGCTCTTGTGTGCTTGTTGAGCTCTAGTACGTTTTTCATGCATCAGAGTGTGCGGGAAAGTTTTTTTTTTTTCTTGTAGCAAAATTCGAGGTTTTTAGTTTTTTTTTTTTTTTTTTAATGAAAAATTGTGCGGGTAAATAATTGGAAGATAATTAATTGACTTTTTCGTAGACTGTTGGGCAGGAAATGAGGGGAATGGAGTAGAAAAATAGGGAAAAATCGAATTGAGCTTTCTCGCGGTTTGGAGAGCCGGTTTTTAGTCACTTTTTCATTGTTCGTTTTTTCTAGGTTGATATTGAACATAAGTTATGGGTTACAACGATATTTTCGACATTGATTATTTGAGAAAATGGCGATGAACCGTACACGTAAAATTTTTCTTTCTCCTTTTGAATTTTTTTGTGTGTTTTTTTTTTAATGATCACGGCGTTGCATATTTTTTGGAAGGGATTCGATTTTTCTGATGAGCAGTTTTTCGAAATTGCGTGATTTTTTTTGGAAAAAAAAAATCGACGACGATTTAATGAGGAAAAAAAAGCTTAGAGAGCTAAACATCGATGTGAGATGAAAAATGATGATTTTTTCTTCTTTACAATTATTATTAATCGTTTCTAAAATTGCAAAATCTATGGATTTACGATAATTCGATTGAATTCCCTCCCGCATCCTCGCACTATTTTTTTCTCTCGTATTCACATTCGCATCACGCTTTTTATTCCAAACAGCGAAGATTTCATGATTTTTGTTCGTTCATTCTTTTTCCTTTCATTCTTTTTCGTCTCCTGATTTTTTTTTTGCCACATTTTTTCAGCTCCCAGTGTTTCTTCAAGTTCGGGGCAAACGCGGAACCAAATTTCGACACGTTGGCTCCTAAAAATGCTCGTTCCGATTGCATTTATATTTTTTTTCCCAAATATACAATATTTTCAATAACAATGAAAACTAAAAATATTGCGTATTTCTGAAAAAAAAAAAAAAATATGGCGAATGACAAATATTCCATGATCGATTTTTCGTATTTTTCATAATTATTTTTCCTTTTTCAACACGGAGCCTTACGCAGGTTCACACGCACACACAGACGCACACAAAAAATGTGATTTTCATTTTAGAATGAGAAAAAAATCAAAATTCATTTTTTCTCCAAATTTTGAGGTTTTGATACATTTTTTTTTCGTTTAAATGAGGATAATGGGCGAATCGATTCTGTCGGGAGAGTAATGAAAAAGTAAAATGTTCGATTTAGTGACGGGGGGTTGGGGGAATCGGTAGATTTCTTTTGTGCGTATATATCGAATGATAAATAAATAAATAAATAAATGAATAAATAAATAAATAAACGGTTATTATAAATATTAATATTTGTTAAGCATATATATTTATTTATTTATTATCAATATTGTTAAATAATAAATATATACATCGATATTTATTTATTTATTCATTTATTTATTTATGCAAATTAAACAAATTGAAATAAATCAAATAAATATTAATATGCTTATATTTATTTATTCGCTCCTCCCTCTCTCTCTTTTTTTTCACTCTCCCTTTTTTACTTCATTTATTTATTTATTATTTATTTATATATCCACACAAAAAAAATATATAATATATATATTGATATATATATATATATATATATATATATATATGTATAAATATCTAATTTAAGATGTAATTTGGAGTAAACCTAATCGGAGTCCTCTTCGACGGTCGGCGGCAACATGGCAAGATGCTGCGTGCTGAGGATACCTCGTGAGAGAGCGTACTCGGCGAGTGCACGATGGCAAAATACATACTGATCCGGCATTTGAATACTGTGTGCACGCTGCGCCCTTATCCGCTCAACTGTTCCACGAATGTCGACCGTGCCCGTGTCCTCCAATCGGGATATGCAAATATCGAGCGTGCAAAAAGTGCCTGTAATGGAATTTTGAACTTTTTATCAAGTCTGGCTTTTCACGGTCCTCGGTGTGGGGTCAGATTGACCCGAGGTAGATAATTGGCTATTTTTTGAGGATTTTTCAACATTTTTTTCACGAATTAATGTGACTTTTTTGGTGTACGGGGTCAAATTGACCCGAGGTAAATTATTGGCAATGTTTTGGGTATTTTTTAACATTTTTTCACGAATTATTATGATTTTTTTGGTGTGTGGGGTCTAATTGACCCAATCCAAAAATTAGCTATTTTTTGGATTTTTTTTCCATATTTTTTAAGAAATATTTATAATTTGTTGTTTTTTTTTTTTTTGCATTATTAAGTGTCGTACCTGTTCTTCCGATACCGGCGCTACAGTGAACGACGATCGGTGGACCACGGGGATGTCCCGCCCACGTGTCGCCGCGATTTGCCAACAATTTATTTTGTTGTTGCCTGACTAGAGACAGGAACTGTAATAACGCCTTGGCCGATTGTGGCACGCCGTAATCCGGCCAGGCTGTGTACAACATGTGACAGACTTCTCTAGTCTCTTCAGTCTAGAAATAAAAAAAAAAAAAAACGAAAGATCGTCAACAAATTAGAAAAATTAGGACGTTAATCGAATTTTTGCTCCTCCGGAGATTGTTTTTTTCATCCCTGTCTCTCATTTACTACTTTTTGCGATTTTTTACCTTCTTGTTCGTGAGGAGTAACATGGATATCGTGTAATCCGGATTTGTCTCGACCTCGAGGGTCGTAACTGTGAAATTACCGGCTGACACTTCGTCCCTAGGCTCAGGGCCCCAATATTGGGCACATTTTGTTCGACCACGTTCCACGACTCTGTAATATTAGCAAATTCAAATTTTTAGTAAAATTTCAATTTTTAGTTGTTTTTTCATGATTTCTAGTAATTTTTAGTTCAATTTTTATTTGATATTCAATTTCTAATGAAAGAGAAAATAGTTTTAATAGTTTGGACTTACCTCGTGGTCATAACGACAACGAGAGTCTGTTGTTCCCATATCATTCGCCAAAAGTCTCCACACGTTTTTGGCAGCGGCCCTTGCGTACTGATAAAAGCATTTTTTTGCTTATACCCATCGACGAAATTGGCGTTTATGTAATCCGAGGTTGCGTCACCGTCTATCTGCGACAAGCATACCCTCGTGTGATCGTAACAGAGGACGTCGGTGTAACGATTTTTCGATTGGTTCGCTCGAAGTCTATAAAATATTTCAGCCTTATTACGATTGCGAAGAAATTTATTTTTCCAGCATTTTTTCAGCGATTTCTAAGCAACCCGACGACTGCAGAGCATAAGATTTAATTTGCAGACGGTTTGTTTCGAAAAAGTTTAAAAATTGACGAAAATATTAATTTTTTCGGTATCTTCGCGTGTGATTTGTCATTTTTTATGTGGATATTGACAAAGAGGAATAAAATCTGGCGTGGACACAATTTTTCTGGAAGAAATTTGTTTTTTGACAGTTTTGACAGTTGTCACTGTCAATAGTAACTGAAAATAATGTTTTTTGGCATCAACGTACTTGGCGTTGTTGAAGGAACCATCAGGCGGTCTTTGTTTGATTTCAACATAGTCGGCGACGAGACCAGCGCGACCTCTCGAGTGTATGGCCTCGATAAGTTGTTCCATAGTGACAGCCTGGAGGCCAACGTCACCGTGGAGACTGTCATCGTCGCTGAAGCCAGAACTGGCGGAGGAAGGAGGTTGTACAGGAGACGGGGCTTCGTCGCTTCCGATCCACGTGTCACCGTTCGTTATCTCGATGTCACCGATATTGACAACTCCATTTTTTCCTTTGTGCTTCTCGTTGACAGGACTCGCCGGATTGCTGACCGGTGTCTCCGCCGGATTTTCACTTATAGTTTGACTCTTCGATGTGGGCGATAGAGGACTACCCACTCTTGGGGTAACCTGTTCATTTAATTCAATTGAAAAACCAACAAATAGTCAATTGACAGTTTGGCAGTTTGACAGTTTTTGTCTCGAATGAATCGTTGAGGCTTTATCTTTCTGGCAAAAGCTTTAACTTTGACACGCTGTTATGTAAAGAACTTTGTTGACAGTTTTATTGACAGTTGACGATACAAATCGAGTTTATTGACAGTTTTACAGTTTCTTTTTGGAAATGGAACGTCAAATCGTTTACTTTCTGTCAATAAGCTTCAGATTTGACACGCTGTTGTGTAAAGAATCAACTTTATTGACAGTTGACAGAGGGCACCTGTCAATTTTAAATAAAATTGCATTTTTTACCTCACAGAGTTCACCTCCGCTACGATTCGTCATGGACTTGAGACAGTGTAGCAGCCACGCTTCATGTCGCACCTCCAAGGTGCCACCTAAACGTCGTGGTAACGATTCTCTCGGTATATGAAGTGTCAATTGTGGTATTGACACCGTAAACACTCTGTCACGTAGTTTTTCGCGCACGAAAAGTCGCAATATTTTGAAAGGTGCTTTGAACCAAAGTGGGGCTGTTACTATCAAAACTTTTTTCAATTTTGCTGGATAACCACCCTGCAATTAAAAAATCGTTATCAATCAAATATTTCCCAACCAATTTTCGTTTTTATTTCAAAATTCCAATAATCAATATCGTGGCCACAAATATTCATCGTTGTTGATTGGATCAGGAAAAAGATCTCAATGAGAACGGATTTTTATTCTTTCAAAAAAAATTTCAAACAATGAAAATTTTTGGAATTCGATAAAAAATGTCGAAAATTTAATGAAATTGACAGGAAAATCTGTCAATTAATTAAATAATCGAAGAATAATTGAGACAATATTTGAATTCGAACATTTGGAATAGCATGAATGTAGTTGAGGAAGAAGAACGAGAGTGGTCGAGAGGGGAAAGAACAAAGCGAAAACTAATTATGCCTGATTGACATTTGGGGGTTAGCCGCCCCTGTCCGGTTTCCCAACCCCTTGAAAATCATTTTCCAGGTTATTTCGAAAGGAGGGGATGGAAGCCCTTAGGGAAATGTTAAAAAAATAAAAACGTTGTACTGAGGCTGAAAACTTGGAGGTGGAAAAAATCGCAGAGGCAAATTAATGCCTCGACAAATTGTCGCAACGTCACTTCCCCTTTGGAGGGGTGAAAAAAAAGCGCTAGCCTGCGCCGCCTTACGGTCGGATGGCGGAAATACCGCAGCGACGATGCAATCGCCGCAACGAATAAAAAGCATCGAGGAGAGAAAAGATCCGCAACTGGATGCAAAAAAAAATTCAAAAAACACTTTGAATTAATTTCTTGATTTTTTTTTAATCCCCGAAAAATTAAAAAAAAAATAAGAGAAACAATGAAATTTTGTAGATTTTCGATAAAATCACAAGCAAACATAAAGTTTGACGATAAAAATTGACAATTCGCACAAGGAGAGCGAAGAATAATTATCACCACGACGATTCCAAAAGTTTAATACAATTTTTTGGGTACGTACTTTGTACGGAGAGCGCGGCACGAGACTCTCAAAGTTCAATCGATAAGCCTCGATTAGCGCGAGCCCTTGTAAATGGTTGAGAGAGGGAAAAACAGCTGGGACGCGAAAAACAAGAGCGGCACGAGAGGAATCATCCCCGGAACATGAAAGCGCCGGAAACTTTGACGAAAAAAAAAAACTAAAAAATGAAAGAAGGAAAAAAAATCACAGGTTTGGAAAGAGCTTGAGAATGCACATCTGAGCTGGTGGAAAAATAAGATATTCCAGCCGAAAACTACCTTTGAGCTCGGCTGACTCTTGAGGACCCGATTATTTCTGATTCATTTATTGAAAGGTATAAAAAAAGGAAAAGAAATAAATGCAGCGATGAGGGCAACGTGCCGCAAAGGGCCGCGAACGATTACTGAACTCGGACTTTCCCCTCCTGACGTTTCGGAGCTCGCGTTTGCGCATGTTTCCCCCATTCGTTACTTTCAACCCCTACAGCTACGCAACAAGGGGGATATCAACCCCTCCAAATCGTTCCCCACCGCATCCCTCTAACCCAGCACAATTTTTCGCCGGCCGAGGGAGCCTTTGTGCTGCTATCTATAAGCCGAGGCTTTGAATTACATCAACTTCGGAGGGGAGCAAACGCCACAAAATTATTCTCATCGAAATTCAATTTATTTATTTATTTATTAAGCGATCTCCGAGTGTCTGACGATGGACCAGAGCGCGTTATGTCAAGTTGTATTTTCCGGAGACTAAAATAAATAAATAAATCAACTTTTTCATGCTGAGGCGAGAATTAAAGGGACAAAAATGTGGCAAAACGTTAAGGGGCTAAGTAACGATCGCGTAAGTGTGAAAAAAATCTTCAAATCATATTATTAACGATAATAAATAAATAAATAAATTTTCTGACGTTGTGGATCGAATTAGGGGATGGAAATAATTCCGAGGAAGGTTAAGGGGGTAAATTACCATCACGTGGGTGTGGAAAATTGTTCCGAATCATATTGTTAACAAGAATAACAAAAAAAAATGGAAAAAAAAATTTCTGACGCTGTGGATCGAATTAAGGGTTGAAAATTATTCCGACGAACGTTAAGGGGCTAAAAAATTCTGAACGAAGGTTAAGGGGGTAGGAGACGTTCATGGGAAAACATAGAAGCGAGAGATTAATTAATATTTGGTATGATAGTGAATATTGTAATAAATATAAATGGCGGAATATTGTAATGAAGAGGAAAAAAAAAATTGATTGTTTTTACCTTTAGCAGAGTGAGAATTTTTTGTGACAGATCATAATCAAAATTTTGATATTTACTGTCGGACATGTCATAAATAAAGACCAATCCGTGTTTCTGCGTCTCGACACTCTCCAGGGCTGCGTCCAATTGATACACGACACCCTATTCAGAGGAATTTCATAAAAAAAAATAAAAATAAAAAAATCCACGTCGATTCGAATTCATGTGTTTTTTTTTTTTTTTTTTTTTTTTTTTTTTTTTTTTTTTTTTTTTTTTTTTTTTTTTTTTTTTTTTTTTTTTTTTTTTTTTTTTTTTTTTTTTTGTAAATATCGCGATCGCTGCGCCCGTCCCGTCCCTCGATGGCTAAATTTAAAGGCGCCATTTTTTTTTGTTAATTTTCATGCATATTACCGCAAATAGCGCGCACAAGGTGATTAGTGGAGGAAAAATTTATAATTGCGGGTTTTTCTCTTATTTGACGATTAAACGAGATTTTTATTTTTTTTTATTAAAAAAAGAAAAAAAAAAAAATTGGCGAATATTGGTTTTTCTCGACTTTTTTGTGTGTTTTTTGGTCTGTAAAAATAGAAGCTCACCAGAACGGTGAATTTGCCGGTTCGCAGCTCACTGAGAAGTGGCTCTTGGGTCGGATAAAGAAGTGCCAAACCCTCTCGCCTTCTTGTCGCTTCGTGTTGTTCGTAAAGGGCCAAAGCTCTCGAAACCTCGAATTTTCTTGCGGTTAAAAACTTGACGGCGGTGCTCCAAGACACCGGACCGGCCCTTCTTCCGGCTCGACACTTGTTAACCGCTTCTATAAATTCTTTAGTGGCCTGCGATAAGGAAAAGAGGAGGCAAAAATATCGATTAGAAACAATTTTGATGATCAAATCGATTCTCGATCATCGTTTTGCATCGATTTTGTAAATTCGGCATTTTTTTCACATTTTTTTTTGAGCCGGAGATGAAATTTCAAGTTCGACGTGATTTTTTAAATGAATTCGGAGCAGAAAACAAAATTAATATATTTTTTGTGCTGCACTTTTCGCCATGTTTGAGAAACTTCATGGGCAGAATTGATGCTCGGCTTAAATATATGGATACAGATATAGATAAGTGTGCCAACATTGGAGCAAAGTACACAGAATGACACACGCAAAAGCAATCAGTCGGTCGCGGGCTTTAAATAGTTTAAACGCCGGTAATCCGGTCCAGCCTCTCGTGTCTATTAAGCCTCTACGTACAGGGTGTCCGAAGAGTCGATTTTCCTATCGCGAGATGAAAAGTACACTCGAGGAATGAAGTGTCTTTGAGGAAATTAATTAAACATCAAATATCTCATGAACAATAGCTCGCGAGGCAAAATGACTCAGGACAATTCTCTCCAGAATTCGCTGATTAATCAAGCCTCAAAATTTCAGCAGTCACTTATGGGACACCCGTTATATGAAATTTTGCAAAAGGCAGTATCTCGCGAACGATGATCCGTAGAGAAAAATGACTGAGGAGTTTTCTCTTCGGAATTCACTCATCTATGAGCCCTGAGAATTTCAGCCTTCACTTTTTGGACACCCGGTATATGAAATTTTGCAAAATACCGAATATCTCGTGAACGGTGAGTCCTAGTGAAAAGTGATCAAGGACTTTTCTCTTTGGAATCGCATGATCTATCAGCTCTGACAATTTCGGCCGTGACTTTTTGGACACCCTTTATATTTAAAAAACTGTAATTTGCATTTTCGCTAATATTAATGAACGCCTGGACCGAGTTTACGATTCTTACCATCAAAAACGCTGAGTACAATATAATTTCTTTTCAGTCTAAGCGAACAGTAAATTTTCATGAATTGCATCGATGTGATCGTGCGTAAAAGTCACTTTTTTCATTATTTCATGAATTAACGATCATAATGAATTAATTAATTATTCGAAAATTACTAATCAGCGGTATATGCTCGGCGATGTTGATATTTCAGCAACAATGAACATGTATATCTGTATTTATGTTATCGTTGCCGTGGCCAGCAATACACTGAGCTGTCAGCTGTCACAAAGCGAAGCATCGCGCATGGGCTACGTCACGTGAGACACAGAGATGTGTATGTGCCGGTAGACAAAGTGGGAAAAAGGTGCTCTGTGCGATATATCTGTATGGTATTGTTGGGCCATGACGCGTACGCCTTCATTCCTTTGGGAGTTCGAGTCGAAAAAGTTGGAAAAATTAAAAAAATTGAACGAAAAAAATGAAGAAAATTTAATAATTAGGCGAAATGGAAATGAACAATAAATCTCAGGAGCTCAAAACTTTTCAATACTCCGTGACAAAACTGTTGAATTTACGGGCGCGTGTTTGTGTGTATATCTGTATATCCTCGAGCGAGCTATTATACTGACATTACTTCCGGTTTCTCTCTCTCTCTTTCTCTCTTCCCACCCAACTTTATATTTCCGGTACCCCACCCCTTTTAGGAATAGACAGCATTAAATGCGGGATTCCGGTGACGCCGCGCACACACGACAAAGTGACGAAAAAAAAACGAAGATGAGAATGTGGAAAAAAAAAATACAACAAGACGAAAAAAACGATGAAATTTCTATTCACGATGTGTCGTGACTCAAACCCACGCGCATTTTCTCTCTATGAATCTTCTCCATTTTTTTATTTTGTTATTATAAGAATCAGACCCACGCATGATCGATCGTGATTTTTCAATGTAACTCTTATTCAATCGGATTTCGTCGTAAATTCTCCAGCCCAGCATTCGATCGTTATTTTTTTTTTAATTTTATTCTTACCGAACAAATTTTTACGACTCATTAATTTTATTTTCCCTCGAAAACGATCAATTCATTTTTTTTTATGTACCCAATTTGCGGGAAAAATTTCGAATCCAGATAAAAAATGCACAAAGTTGTAGAAAATGAAAATCGCGACGAAAATTAATAGTTTCGGTAATTCGCTCATCATAGAAATATTAATAAGAATTAATATTTGCCAATTAAAATTCAAAGTGATGATCCGGCGAGTTCCGAGAATGGAAATTGCGTCAAATGAGTGACGCAAAGAGGATGAAACCATCGTACGAGAGAAGGGGATTGCAGAGATGAATAAATAAAAATACGCACGAAAATAGTAAACAAACATCAAAGACTGCGAAGGCAAATTTATAAAAATACGAATAATTTTTGAGAATATCGCAAAATAAACAAAATTAGAAGAATTAAGGTTAAGAAAGCGATCGTGAGGTTTTCATTGTTAATTTCACTTTTCTATGTGTGTGTACGAAAGATTTTCTATATATATATCGAATCCGGCGTAAAATCAACATTTTCAGCCCCGAAAAGAAATGCGAAAAAAAATGGAATTGACGAAAAAATATTACGAAGAGTTGAGTGAGGGAAAAAAGCGTGCAGCATTTGATTTTTTTTTTTTTTTGACAATAACGTTGTCAGTTTGTCGGGAAAGGGAAATGATTAAGAAAAATCAACTTACTTGTTCTTGTTCGACGGTTAACGCGGCGGCCATCTTGGATCAACACACGAAAACACGCCGACACTATAAATATATATGGGTCCTTTTCGCTTTTGTTGTTTTAAAAGCACGATTCCGTTGTGCTTTATTTTTCAGTCGTTTTTTAAGATATAACCGTTGACGTTTATCATGACAAATGGCCAAAAGTGTAAAGAACACGATTCGCACAGGCATGCACACGCAACACAGGCACACACATGGAGGAGCGTCAGTTCGGAAAAGAAAACATTAAAAAAACGGCGAAGAGTTCAATTTGTTTGGCTGATAAATATCGTACGTGATGCGAGAGTAGAAAATAAATTGAGTATCATGTCTGGATGGAACGAACAACCACGCTGTGTGTACCCTCATACGTGACAGACAACACACTTGTTCGAGTTCTTCGATTAGTTTTGTCCCTGAACTACACAACGAAAAAATCCCGACAAGACTGTCGACCGCTCGATGCGGAGACAAGACGAGCCTCCTCGTGACCTTCCGGCGAAATTTATTCATAGCGTCATCTCAGAAAAATATATAACATCGCGTCGCAGTAACTTACCGACTGTCGATAATCCTCATATTTACCGGCTGAGCTACGAGATTAAAAAACATCATACAACTTATTTTGTGATTCCCTCACTTGGCATAAGCGCAGCCTAATTCTGACACGATAGATACTTGCCACGAGACCTCCGTGAAGTTGGCCCCCCGAAGTTATTATTTTTAAATTTAATTAGTGCGAATCGTTTGAAAGCGCTGAATTAAAAAATCATTTTTTCTTCAAACTTAAAATTGCTGTGAAAATTCGCCTTGAAACATAAGAAAAAAAGGTTCGTTTACGTGAATCGGGGCCATTGTCATTCGGCTTTGGCGGCCTTGCTCTGCGCTGCTGCGGTGTGACGTCACTACCAAAAACCGCCGAATGCAGACGAAAATTTTGCTTCGACGAAAGGGCGGTCAGGCTACGAATTTAGTGTAAATGTTTTTTAAATAAAATCAAAGTCACAAGCCGGACAAAACCCCGTGAAATACTTGTGGTCGTCGTTGAACGAGCCTTTGAAAATTCAAAAATCTTAGCCGATCGCCCTCGCACCGTCGTTTTCAATATGAGGTGAGTTTTACACTTTTTTTTCTTGCTTTTTGAGGTTAGGATTTCGTATATCGCAACAAAAATTTTATCTCTTTTATACACTCCAGAAATCCACTTTTTTTCCACACAATTTTCATCAAAAATCCCTTATCATTTTATTCCTTTTCCATTGTCATTCCATCTTTTCAGAATCCCGAAACATTGTTGTCGTTAATGAAACTATGTCAAATTAATCACGTGCGCCTCTTTATTATTTCATAACAATAAATTACCTCAAATTTTTCATTATTTTGTCCGTAATTCCTAAAATTACAAAAACCTTCAAAAATTCTATTTTTTTTCAAAATTCTCGCATGTTTTTCGGATTTTTGGTTCAAACTCGTAAATTCGTATTTATCCTCGATATTTCGAAGGCCTCGAGTTTTATTCATAAATCAAACAAATAAATCATCAAAAAAAAACCCAAAAATAACAAATTTCCTAATAGCGGGCACAACTTTTCCATACAATCGAAAATTAAAGAGTGCCATGCCGTTGATTCGAACGCCGAGCCTCAAATTTCATAATTTAAGAACAATAATCATTTTTTTTTTTGAATAATCTTCTATGGATGGTATTGCAGGTCAAAAATAGAACTCGGCGACGTAACGCCGCACAATATAAAACAGCTCAAATTGCTGAATCAAGTCGTCTTCCCAGTCTCGTACAACGAGAAATTTTACAAGGATGTTTTGGAAGCCGGAGAACTCGCTAAATTGGCGTACTACAATGACATAGTGGTAATTTATGAAATTTTCATAAAATTCACGATAAAATTCAAGTTTTTATACCCTCAAGATAAAAAAAGGTTGAGAAACTGTTGAAAATTCGAAAAAATCGTGTTTTTTCTTTTCCTCTGGAGAAAAAAAAGGTGCAAATCGAAATTTAAAACTGGCCATTAAATTTTATCTTTTTCCTGGACAGGAGCAACAAAAGTAGTAAAAATTATAGATGAAAAACGAGTTTTTATCTCTTCGAGATAAGGAAAGCTGGAGAAACTGTTAAAAATTCCAACAATCATATTTTCCCATGTCCCACGAAGTGGGAAATGCCTAAAGTCAAAGATTTCAATAACCAATTAATAGAATCGTCGTTTTTTCGAGCGAAGTAACGAACAAAAAGAATTTCTGATTATTTCGCAGGTTGGGGCAGTTTGCTGTCGAGTGGACACGTCAGAAAATTCTCGACGACTGTATATAATGACGTTGGGTTGTTTGTACCCTTACAGAAGGCTAGGGATCGGTACAGTGATGGTTCAGCACGTATTAAACTATGTGAACAAAGACGCCAACTTTGATTCCATATTTTTGTGAGTTTTCGGCCTCAAATTTTCATTTCCATGATTTTCTCTCTTTATTTTCCCCTTCCTGATAACTTTTTCGCATTTTTCACAGACATGTACAAGTCAACAACGAGGGTGCCATTGATTTTTACAAAAAATTTGGCTTCGAGGTTGTCGAGACGAAGGAACATTATTACAAACGCATCGAGCCAGCGGACGCACACGTTTTACAAAAAACTTTACGCCCACAAGCGAATCATCAAACGAACTCGCAATAAAATAGCTTACTCCATCCCTAAAAAAAAAAAACACCCACACACAAAAAAAAAAGAAAGAAAAAAAATCAAGTCTCTTATTTTTTCTTTGTCTTTTTAATTATTATTCCTTCATCTATCGTTTCTCTCCGCTACCTGCTGTACAAATTCTCGATAATAAACGTACCTCGTACATCTTAATAAATTATTATTTCCAAACGAGACTTCCGGGACTAAGTTTCGTCAATTTTTTCATTTTTTTTATTCTATTTTTTTTTTCTTTCAATTTTTTGAGTAAATTGAAACGAAAAAACGGTCCAATCTCGAGTACGGAGACGCGTGACGCGACCTTTTTCAAGGAGGTTGGATATATTATAATTTTATAATATATCAACATATAATTATAATTTATATTCGAATATAGCAAAATTCGAAATAATGAAATTTTATTAGATTTGGTACGAATACAAATTTAAAGATGAATTTTGTATTTGTATAATTTTCACAAAATTGAATAAAATTCTCATTATTTCGATTTGGCGATCGAACCTCCTTGATACTTGGCGTCGATTCCGTCCGCTCCGAATCGCCGATCGGGAATCTTCCAGGATAAAAAAAAACGCAAACAAATGATAAATATCGAATAATTGTCAATAATTAAATAAATAAATGCCCCATTTGATCATATGCACATTTTTATTCATCTCTTTTCGTTTTCGGTTGCGCATATCGTAATGAAATTATTGCACGAGGCCGATTTTCACTTTTCAAATTCCAACTTTTTCTCTCTATTTTCGGGGCTTTCTGTGGCTCTTTCGTTTATAAAGCGAATTGGCTGCTTGGGGCTAGTCCAAATCGAATAGGCATAAAACTATTGTCGAGATTCAAGCCCCGTTTGACTCTTGTCAACGAGATATTTTACCGAGAAGCTCTGCAACGTTGGAGCCCAACGAAAAATCCATTTTTCCATATAAGTCTTCAAAATTTGCAAAGCCAGAACAATTTTCCTGCCAATTTTTAATTTAGATCCCCGAAATATTTGTTTCATCATTTTAGATTTTCGTTTCCGTCAAAAAAACAATCCAGGGCCAGAAAATATGAAAAATTTACCACAAAAATCATTTCTGAGATAAAAAAATTCTTCTTTTCCGAAAAACGACGATTTAAAAAAACGCAGTGGGTCAAATTGATCCAGGATACACGCACAGGCACTGCCCACTCGGCGGGTCAAGATTTGCTCAAGAAAAAACAGAATTTCGTTACGTTCCAACGATGCAAAATTCCAATTTGTACATTTTTCTGTGTTTTCTCGTTTTTATTTTATTTTCTTATTTTTTATTTCTTCATTTATCATAGATACTCTTCCGATCAACACGAATTATAAATACAATTGTTATTTACTTATTTATACATATATATAAGTAAGCCTCCATTGAAATAGACAATTTTGGACTGTTGAATGATCGATTGCAGGTACGAATTTTACATTAACGACATTAGGCGTGCTGCAGTATTTTTTTTCTAAACATTTTCCAACTAAAATTGTAAAAAATTAATGAAAAATAATAAATATAAAAGAAAAAATGTTAAAAAATAGAAATCTACGAATTTTCCGACGCTTCGTCGCCGCGCAAAGAGTCTGTAGTTCATAGAGAAATTAAAAAATACCGCTAAATTCTTGTCGGTCGAGACGAAAATATAGAAAATATAGAAAAATCAATATTTACTAATTTTTGAGTCCGTGCCATATTTCTTGTGACTCGTGTGCGAATTAAAATTGTAAGTTTTCCGACGGATTTTACGAGATCGACCAAAATCTTCGAGGTTCGAGAGAATTTGATTTTTCTTTTCCTTTTTTTGGTCCAGAATTTATTTACGCCAGGTCTATCAATTCTTGGATCTTTTTGCAACACAAATCCGCACCGTCGCTCGCGTCTTTCGACATCTGAAATTAAAAAAAAACGAATTTTCATGGTTATTGCCATTTCTGTGGTGTTTTTTCCCATTGATTATGGAATGAGGGTTTTTCTTTGTGGAAAATTTACCAGAATGAGGTTGAGAAATCCGTGGGGCAATCCTGCGAGAATATTCAGCGACACGTCCACTCCGAGGGATCGCAATTTTCGTGCGAACATTACGCAGTCGTCTAAGCAAGGATCAGCTTCCATAGTCTGCGGAAAAAATCCATAATAATAAATTTGTAAATTTATAAATTTGAATAAATTCATAAATTTAAATAAATTTGTAATTTTATAAACTTCAATAAATTTATAAATATTATTTTAAATATTTATATGTATATATATTTATATATATCATTTATAAATATTATTAAATCGTGAAAAAAACGAAAATACAACTTACGACGATCCTGACGGGAGGGAAACGAGCGAGTATCGTGTCGGGAGTCAAAAAAGGACTGAGGAGCGGGTCTCTCGGGACGCTGAAGACGAATTCGTCCGAAGGATTTTTGATGCATCCGGTATGGAGTTCCCGGGACTCTCGTCGGTCGGATCCGCTGAGTGACCATCCGAAAACTGACCAGGACTTTTCGCCGTCGGAGCTGTTGGACTCTCGGATCGGCGCGCCATTGGCCGACGAGGCGGACGACCCAAAACCGACGTTTTTGTACATGTCGACAAATTTTCTTATGTACTCCTGAGACGTTGTTTCTTTTTGTACTTCGTTCGCTGAAAAAAGTCGGAAATTTTTTTTTTTACACAAAAATCGAATTTTTTTCAATGCGAAAATTTATTTAAAAAAATCTAACCGGGAATTCCATCGGCGTCGACCAAACTAACGGAATTCAAAGTCAAGTCCGAGTCCATCGATCCCAAACGATGCTCGTTCGCCTCGTCACCGTTCGGACTCAATGCCAACGCGATTAAATCGCTCTCGCTCACTTCGGCAAATGATTCCGTTTCCGATTTTATCGCATCCTCCAATTCTTGACCTTTTTCCCGACTGGAAAGACGAGAATTATTCAAAATTACGGAATTTTCGATAAAACGCGATGATAATTATTAACATTTCCAAAAATTAAAATAAAACACGACAGAATTTAGTTAAAATCGCGAAATTCGGTACGAAACACGATAATAAATATTCGAAATTCCAAAATTTCCGATAAAACACGAGGATAATTATGAAAATTTAGAAAATTGGCAAAAAAAAATCTAAAATAATTCAGAAAATTGGCAAAAATTGGCAAAAAACTAGATAAAAAGGTTACTTTTCATTTTTGGTTTGATCACTGGCGGCATAAGCCTTGAGGCATCGCATCATGAATCCAAAGGGCAGTAACGGATCAGCGAGACAAAGTAATCGGGAGGGTGAGGGGACGAATTCGACCCAAACGGGTGTGTATGCCATGAAGATTCCATCGGGTCTTTTGATATCCAACTCGAGGCATTTTATCGTGGCGGCTAGCAATAGATTGGCACCGGCCGAGTCACCTGAAGGTTAAAAAACGGAAAATCTCCGTTGAAAATCGATTTTTCGACATTTTGGTTAAAAACCTCGATCAAGAATTGTTTTCTTACCAATAAAAATGACTTTTTTGGCTGTAGAGCCGAGCAGCGTCGTAGAATGCTTAAGGGCCCAGGCGTAAGCGTAGACGACTTCCTCGAGGGCGCGAGGGAACGGCGCCTGAGGGGCGTGACTGTAATCGATCGAGAGCAAAGGGACCTCGAGCGAGAATGCCCATTTTTTCAAATAAACTTCGTGGGATTTGGAGGTTTGTGCGACAAAGCCGCCGCCGTGACAATGGACGACCAAGACCTCGGATGCGCCGAGCAAATCTCCGCCAACTCTGGCGGACCCGACCTTGAAAAAGGAAAAACGAAAAAAAAAATGATAAAAATCGAAATTTTCAACGAATTTTCGGAAAAAATTCTCAAAAAATTCATACCATCCCGATGCGACGTTTGCAACTCAATAACCTAACATGTAAGGGTTTCTTGCCGACGTGGCTCGAAGGAATCGGCACATTGACAGTCGCTCCGCCGATCGTTGGCAAATTAAGTTCTTCCGGGGGCACGGAAATCATTTGATTTATCAGCGGAGCGGTTTGCATGATGGCCGGATACATCATCATGATATCTGCGCCGGAGATTGCCGAATTTATTCACCAGGAATTTTCTCTCCGTCGATTGTTTATTTTTTTTAATTTACTCACTCGACTCGTTGAGCTCCCAGAAAGCCTGACAAAACTGAATGTCCGCTCGTTGAGAAATGTCGACGATGCGACGAGCTTTGGTCTCCGGGTCGAGAAAATATTTGAGGAAATTTGTACATCGGCCGAGTACAGTGCCGTTGGTGTAATAAGTTTCGCTGAACGAAGCCATGCATGCTGAGAAAAATTTCAAGAGCCCTTGCAAGCTGTCGCAAAACTGAAAAAAACAAAATTTTATTTTATTTTTTTTTGTTTTTTTTTCGTTTGTTTATGGGAAAAAAGGGATTTTCCATTTTTTTTTTGTTACCTGGAATCCTAAACATCTACCGTAGAAACTATACTGATTAATATTCTCCGCTCTGTTCAATAATTCTTGGGGACTGTGCTCGTCGGACACGAATAACGACGGCTTCCCATCGAACGTCTCTTCGCTCCACAAACGCAGGGTTTCCAGATGATGCAGACATGTGCATAGAGACGCCAGAAGCTGCGAACACGCCTCGATCTCCCTGAAACGCGCGCAAATAATTTTTAGTCGCCAGAAAACTCGAAATGTCGAAATGTGAGTTTTTGGACGAAGAATAAGTAGAAAAACGTTCGACGCGCACAAACTTTTGGTTACCTCATGCAATTCGCTTTCCTGAACAGCAACGAGTCCCGCTGCACGTAAATCTGGCGGCAGACGCTGCCGCAGTGCAAAATGCATTTGTCTACGAGAATCAAAAAGCTGCGGAAACCGTTGCCCGGAGTCGCTTCGTCAAAATCGTACAACGGAGCGATGCTGCCGATCTCTTTGTACAACGGACGCAACTCTGTCATGTAATCGGAAATAACGTGCAAGGCGCCCGTTATTCTTAAGCCGTTCTCGTCCTGATGCGAGGAAAAATATTCCATGTTCGCTCGACAAAGCTCGCGCAGAGCTCCCCATTGCGGCGGCTCCAAAATTTCAAACGGCCTCTCAAAACCATCGTCCAGAGACATTTTTTACAATCTGCAGTCAATTTTTTGACATTTGGAATGAAAATGCGAGGCACGGCGCGAGATTTACGAAAGTTTCCGAAAAAACGCAGTTTTCTACGTATTTATAGGGTGGGAAACGCGAATTTTTCACGTATTTTTAAAGCAACAAACGAGTTTCGATGTATTCTTCGATTAAATAGAGTTCCAATTACGCACACGACTTAATGAGTTATTGCATGTATAACTGTAACGTCGAGTTCCCGAGAAAATTCGATGCACAAAGGTCAAACATTTTTTTATATCGTATCGATTACGATGACGTTTATGAATCAGCTGATAATTGAGCGACGACAATTAACGCGACAAAGTAAAAGATAAAGATTTTTCGAGATGCGAATGAAATGGAAAAGTTGCAATAAATTTATCGACCGAGTTGGGAATATTTTGTTTAGCAATAATAAGATTTGATTTTTGAGGTTAGAATCGTGAGGGTGAAGAAACTTTACTTGATTTATTTGTTTTTCCGTCAAGATCGAACCGCCTGTGAAGTCATTTCCGTGAAATTTCTTATCTCTTCGATTTTCCTTGTTGTTTATCGTTGACCTTTTTTCTTCGACTGCGAGGAAAACAAAATTGCTTCAGCGAGATCGAAGTTTATTGACTGTCTTGTATACATAACTCTGCTCTACACGATCTGTCATTATATTGTTGTGTTCTCCACGTCACACGCACACAAAAATTTGTGGGAAAATGCCCGAATAGACGCGCAGTAGCACTTCCGTTTCCGGGAGGCTGACATTTCCGGTATTTGAACGAGCAGCTGACACGGTTGAGCAAAAACCGGAAGCGATGAAAACGGAAACCTTGAGTAGTTTTCGGACGAAATTATATTCTCTACTAAAAAATTAATCCGAGATTCTTCGCTTCGAACTTGAACACAAAATCCTGCGCACAATCAGACAGGAAAACTGATTTCTTGGTGGGTGGGCGAGCAAAAGTTCGAAAAAACATAAACAATCATTTGTACAGCGATTGCTATAAGATGGGACCAATGAGAGCGAAGCGAATGAGGCAACGCCATTGGTAATGAATGGTAAACTTTGCCGGAAGTCACGTGAGCTTTTCGGAAGTAAATCGCGAGTCTGAGCAGGTTCGTGCGCTCCGAAGTCCGAGCTCAGTCGGCGAGTTATCACTACGGCAGGCTGTCGTGCGACTCCACAGACGCGATTTTTCTTTGAAGGCGAAAAAAAAGCGGGAAATCCCCGACGCGAGCAATGGAAAAAGTGAATGAAGGTTCTGAGCACACGAAGGAAAATGTTGAGCGGCGACCATCTTTTCCCATGATTTTCTTCTTCGACCTCGAGACTTCGGGTTTGGACCAGGGATGCGACATTCTCCAAATTTCTCTGCGTTCCCGGGAATCTCATTTCACGTTTTTCGTGACTCCGACCAAACCGATCGACGAGGCAGCCAGTCGAGTCAACAATTTGTATTTTCGGGACGGAAATCTTCACAAAGGTGACCAACGAGTCGAGACATTACCCATGGAGGATGTTCTTGAAAAAATGTTGGACCATCTGGCGAGTTTCAACAGGAAATGTCTTCTCGTCGCGCATTACTGTCCGTTCGACTCGCGTCATCTTCTTGCCAAATTGCAACAGAATTCCATGCTCTTCGAAAAGTTTAAAAAATTGTTGTATGGCTTTGCCGATTCGTACGAGATGTTTGCCGAGAAATATCCTGACAGGAGATGGGTCAAGGGCACTCTGACCTTGAGCAGATTGGTCCAAGAGAGTCTGGGGATGTCAACGGAGAATGCGCACGACGCAGGCGTCGACACGCTCCTCCTTCAAAAATTGGTCCAGCATCACTTCAGCGACGAAGAGATCTGCGAATTCAGGGTGGCGCTCGCCTACGCCCTGGAAAATCGACGAAACTGGCCGCGAAGGAAGAGTGCCTATTGAGTTGAGAAAAAATGTGTTTCGTAAAAACTGCGCAGTATCTTTTAACCTTCGATTTTTATATTTTTATTTTATTTTCAAGTTGACGTTTTTTTTTTCATTAATTGGGAGTCACGGATGCGAATATTCTGGCAGAAATTGCATGGAACGTGCCTTAGTCAAAAATATGGCAATGTATATAACATGGAATTGTCATAAGTTCGAAAATTTTCGCATATCCATGTGATTATAAAAAAATCAACTAATAGTTTATAGTTTGACTATAGAAAAGCATTATATCATTCTTCCAAAGATAACAAAATGTTATAAAAATCGTTATATATATATATATATATATATATATATATATTGTAATAATATTTTTCTATAACGTGTAGAATATTAAAGCAAAAAAAAATGCTTATTTGTTGAACGACGCGTTGGAGCACGTGAAACAGTTTAATTTATTGATAAGTAAAATTACACATTGTTATGAATCGCCTGGAAATAAAAACGACTGTTGATTGGGAAAGAAGAGTCGAACATTTTTTATTTCGTTTTCACGAGAAAAAAAAAAGGAAAAAAGGAATCTAACCCTTCGAGTCTCGACCCTTTCAAAGTTCACTGGCCAAGAAAAATGAAACGCAGCGACAGCTCAACGACTGGAACCTCGACAAAAAGTTGCCATGACCTTGAGAGCCCAAGGACAAAGAGTAGGAGAGTAAAAATAAAATAAAAGAGCGACAATTTTCTTAGTTTTGTTGTTTTTTATCACGAATACATTTATTGCTCGGGGAACAATAACGAAAGAATGACAAAATGCATAAGTGTTGAGAGATATGGGACAAACGAAAGAAAAAAAACAATTAGTTCGTAAAAAAAATGTGTTTTTTTGTTTATCTTAGCAAACAGAGTCGATGGCTGATCGATTTACACAATTATTAACCAACGAATGACAATAATAATAGTGTCTGTTTATTTTTTCAAATGTTAAACCTGTGACACGACTTCGGGCCTGGTTTACGACGACACGTGTCAATATTTCTCGTTTTTTATTTTTTTTTTTAATTTTTTTTATTTTCTTTTTTTTCAATTTTTTTTCATTTATTTTTTATCTTTCCACAATATTTCCATCTCTTAGTATTTCCGTTTGTTTCGTTTGTTTGTCCAACGTCTATACGCTATTATAGGTACATAATAAATATTTAAATGATAATTATTAATAATTACATATACATATATATATGCCTATCGTATATATATGTATACATAGCATTATTGTTTAAATGTTATTTTATTGATGCTATTTGTTTAAACTTGATCGCCATAGTTACACTCACGTGGTAATTGCTATCATCTTAAATATATCTAAAATAATATTTTTAACATTCAGCAATGTGTACTTGTGTTTTGTGTATATACTTGTTGTTGTTTGTTATTTAATAATTATTCGTGTGTCCGAATCGTCTGTAGTGTCGATGTGTGTGTGTGTTTTTTTAATTCTTTTTCGTTTTTGTCAATTTTCTTATGTGTTTCGTATTCTTTAGCCTGGCTGAGCCTTCAACCGGAGTTGCGTTTCGATATATTAATTATTAATAATAATTAGCCGATCAAAATCTCTTACTTAGAATTTTCATTTCTTTTTATTGAAAAATTATTTTCATTTTCTCGCGACACGCGCTGGCCGAACGTATTAATCGTGTCTTGATTTATTAGGAATAATACGAGGGACTTTTAACGCGTTCCCTATCGACCAAACATCGGAATGAGTCTTTCAAAAATTTCTTTATTGCTAATAAATCATTTTTTCAACTTTATTTTTTTGTTTGTTTGTTTGTTTTTTTTTATAAATATTTGTCTTTTTTATGGTGATTCGTTCGATTCGCGAGGTTGAGACAGTGCAATTGATACTTTGAGTTGAAAATAGCAATGGTCATGGATTTGGGTTTTCTCCTTCCGAGTCGTTTTCAATTTTTTATCCAATTTCCGTGCCAATTTCATGAATTCGTGCTCGAAAGTTAGCGAAACCTCGTGAGCGTCTCGAGCCGAGTGTATCGTTCAGAACCCAAAAAGTACAAACAAAAATATTGCAATTTTCGAAACGAGCAAAAGGCGAGTGTCCAGATGTCCTTGACGATCGAACCTTCCGATAAATCCGGTCGAAGTGCGCAATAAGCGGATAAGAATTACGAAATAATCGAGAATATAAAATGAAAAGAAAACAAACAAAAACGTTAAAACATGACAAAGAGTTTGTTTGTTGTTTGTTTGTTTTGTTCTTTTATCACGCTACCCTGGCCAAAGTGCGTGCCTCTATTATCCTGATCATATACAAATATATAAGCGTTAAACGTGTAATATATTATCATCATCATCATCATCCTCATTATCTTCATCATGGATATATATATATATATATATATATATATATATATAATACATATACATACATAAATATATATACACATATATTTTATAAATATCATAATATAATATATTATATATTATAAATTATTATATACCAATATATAATATAATATATATTCTATATATTATAATTATAATTTATTAATAATATAATAATTATATTATATAATTATATAAGATGAATATTTTTTTATATATTTTGATATTTATATAGATATATGTATATATGTATGTATGTATATATATATATATCTGTATATATTATATATAATTATAATATCCTAAGATAGTTATTGTATGAACGAATTTTTCGAGGAAAATAATTGCCTTGCGTCTTTTTTGTTAGTTGACGATTTTTTTATTTATTTTTTGGTGTTTTTTGTTTGTTTGTTGTTGTTGTTGTTGTTGTTGTTGTTGTTGTTTAATAGCCGATGAAAACACAGATTATGGACGCACAGGCCGGGAGGTATTAATGCCACTCCGCGCACGGTTTGAATACGTATTTTTGGGTGTTTTTTAGTTTTTTGTTTTTCCTTCGTTATATTGGGTTATAATTCTTGTCTTGCTCTTGTTTCGAAAAACAAAATCTTAACCTCTTGTCCAACAGCGCTCGACGTGATTCTTTTACCAAAAGCTCGTTGTCGCTTAATAATCAATTGAAACAACATCAGCCCACGATAATACAATCGAACGAGGCTGTCGAACATTTTCCATGCAATTACTATTTCTTCTTTCTTCGCGCATCGCCAACAATCGCCTCCATAAAACCCAAAATTTATTATTTTTAAGCCTCCCTTTTGGAATGATATTGTAATATCTTCGTCCCTCCCTCCTGCTGCCTTTGTTTTTTTTTTTTTTTTTTTTTTTTTTTTTTTTTTTTTTTTTTTTTTTTTTTTTTTTTTTTTTTTCCTTTTTTTTTAAATTTCCCCTCTCTTTTTCTCCTTTTTTTTTCCTCTCGACCCTTTTTTTTCTCTTTTTTCTCGCATTTCTCCGTCTCATTGAATTCGAGCCGAGCGGCTCGTTGATCAGCGGCCTCCGCAGCAGCTCAATTTTACGCAAATAGATGAGAGTATAGATTCGAGCTCGGAGCCTCGAATGGAACGTTAAGTACTTGCCCGACAAAAGGGCATTGGGAATCTCGAGCCAAACGGCTGAATAATAATAACAATAATAATAAAATAAAAATGTGTTAAAGTTTGACTGACGAGCGCGCAGCGCGATTGATGAAAAATTCAAGTCAGGAGAGAGGTTAATAATAAAAAATAAATAAATTGGTTAATTAATCGACGGACGTTCTGATATCTTGAGAATCTTTCCTCATTCCCTTCTCCGTCGCCCCCCTCACCCCCCCCCGCCCCTTGATCATTTTTCTCATTGGCTCGTCCGCTTTTCTCCCTCGAATGAATTTCCCATCGCGTTTTCCGCTCTTACACCTAAGTTTTATAATGGCTAAACTCACGTTCGCGCGCTTTTTTATTTCAATATCATTTGCGGTTTCGTTTCTCCTTTTTTTTTTTTTAAATTTTTTTTTTGGTTTTTTTGGTTTTTTTGGTTTTTTTTTTCTTATTTTTTCGTAAAGCTGCTATCGAAAATGCTCGGCGCCGCTTCGAGAGAGCAAAAAGCTGCGATTACTTCCAGCTGCGATATATACGTAGTGTGTATCCGTGTGTTGTGTGTGGCTGTGTCGTTTTTTTAATTATTTTTTATCCTTTTTATTGGCCGTTTCGAGCCTCCTCTCGGTTTATTTCCTTTCTCGCGTAATCGTAACCGCAAAAAATACGGATAATCGAAATGTACTGGTGCCTCTCGAGTCTCCCAAGGTCGTTGTTGCTGCTTTTTTTCATCCCCCCAGCACTCCGACTTGATCGCGCCGACGTGGACGATCGACTTGACGCTTTTAATTAAAATCATGAAAAAAAATAAAATAACAAAAAATTGAAATTGTTTGGAAAAGAAAATGGGAATGATGGAAAATTGGGAAAACCACACACGGTAGAAGTTGCGAGTCAGCTGTTGCTACGACGACGACACACGAACGTCTTAATATTTTTCTCCCTCTCGCTTATTCTCTCTGTTCGCAAAATAATATTCAGAGACTTATTCTTTGACCTCGAAGTATTTGTAAGTAGGATTTTCGTAGCCGTTTATTTGCATGTTCGCTACGTGTCGCTCCTCCGGCGTTGCTGCCTGATCAACTTCGATGAAGCCCTGGAGGAAAAGAAAAAAAAAACAAAAAAATCATCATCCAATTTAATTAAAATAAAATTCAATTTTTTATCGATTCATTGAAATATAATATCCTCAAAATTTCTAATTATTATTAATTGGATCTTTAAATTAAATTCAAAATTCAAATGAAATTAAATTGAGATTAAATTTAATTTAATCTCAATAACGATTACGTCATGAAAATATTTGCAAAAATTCCGTTTCCATGTAAGGAAAGAGGGAAAAGTGTGATCGAACCTGGCTGTGGGGGCTGCGAGCGCTGCGTCTTTTGAAAACGGCAACGCCGACGACGGCCGCGGCCATGAGAGCGATGCCGGCGAAAGCGAGAGTGAAATAAACGGATCGGCTTTCTCTGTGATAGACTTCCCGTCTGACGGAGTATCCCTGTCGGAAGAGAAACATCAAACGATGATAAATTCATGAAAATAGCGAAAACTCCGGCTGGAATACACACTGGGTCTCTGAGACCCCAAACATTTTTTTTTTTTTTTCCACACTCACCGGTTCCGCGTGCGAAACGTCGTGAGTCATACTGTGAGACGCTCTGACGATTCCCTCGTTGTGCATCGCCGCAACTGCCGCTGCTTGTTGTTGTTGCTGCTGCGGCTCGGCCTGGGGCGGTTGTTGCTGAAGCTGTTGCGGCTCCGGTTGTTGTTGTTGCTGCTGGTGCTGCGGCTTTTGTTGTTGTGGCTGCTGCTGCTCCGGTTGCTGCGGCTGCTGCTGCTGCTGCTGCTGCGGCTGGGCAACCGGCACGTCCTTCTTCTCGATTATAGGCTCGCCCTCTTCGTGCTGCTCCTGCTCCGTCCTCAGCTCACCTCGCTCCACTTTCCGCTGCTCCTTGCGCTCCCGCTCCAACGCCTTTTGATGCTCCTTTTCTGTAAATTACAAAATTGCCTAAAATTCTAGCTCCGGAGCTTTAAAACTAAATAATTGTCAAATATTATAATTTATAATTATTCATTCATGTTATATTAATATTTTTATAAATATATATGAAAAATATAAATATTTTAATAATAAATATTTATGTATTTTTTTTTTTTCAATTTTTTAGTTTTTTACAATTTTTATATATATATTTTTGTTAATATAAATTTTATATAAATATTTATATTTCGGAAGTTTCCGTTCGAGTCTCGACTCGGTGGATTTTTATTGGATAAGAAAAATGATATGCAACGCTTGGGAACGGGAAAAACAAGGTGGAAAGAAAAAAAGGAATTTGGTTGATTTAGAAGGGTTAGCAAAACTTTACCTTGCTGCTTGGTGGCGACGTCCGCTTGGTATTTATCCAATATCGCCGCCTCAGCCTCCCGAGTCATCGCGAGGAGAAGACCCGGCGTTTCGTCCTTGCTCCTGAGGGCCAACACATAATCATCCATCAGCCGTCCGATTTTAGCACTCAACTCCGGATACCTATGAACGAATATGACACAAAGGAATGTTAAAAAAAAAAGTCGTATCTTTTATTTCATTTCATTTACTTTCGAGGACGTTGGCTGGCCGAGAGCCCGGGACTTTCGGGAAAACCCAATTTTCCTCATTTTTCTCTTTGCTCCTCTTGGAATTTTCACACCGCCCACTTTCTTTGCTTTTTTCTTTTATCGGTTTTTGTTTTTCAACATCGAACGGGACTTGGCGAAAAATGGGGAAAATGATATATGAGAGGAAACCGATTAATGAGTATCTGGGAAAAAGAAAGGAGAGGATTAAGGGCGTTCTATGGCAACGATCAATTCGAAATATATTTTTTTCACGTTTTTTTGCATAAAAAATCCTTTCCGAGCCAAAATTAATTTTAAATAAATGTTATAAATAAATAAATATCTCGACTTCTATCTGGTGGAACGGATTGAACTTGAGGGGGAGCTATAAAATGACACTTTTCTCTTGATGTAGTGAAGATTGAAGGATGGATGGAAAATGGAGCATAGAACGTCCTTAAGAGAGAAGGAAATCTAGGAAGATAATTAAGTTTCAATCGCTTCACTACCGTTCGAGCATCAATAGGCTCTGATTGGTGATCCTGTCGATTTCCGCGAGATGTTCCAACGTCGCTGGTTTCTCGCGTTGAGCCTGTTCGAGGCTGCTGTCCAGCAGATGTTTGTAATGAGCGATCGTGTGGTGTCTGTCCTTGTGGAGTGCCCTCAGCAATTTTTGCAGGCATTTTTGTATTCGGTGGGTCTAAGCGTTTTTCAAAATTACACCATCAAATCTCGCATTCTCTTTAACACACAAATCTGACATCTCAAAACATTCTAAGAAAATATAAGCAAAAAGGTCCTCGAGGTACGATGACGTCATGAAAATTCAAAATAATGACAAAAAAAAAGGAGACAAGCCTCAAGTTAGTGTTTTGTCGAGTTAATGTGATAAGATTTTGAAAAAATAATGGAAAATCATGTGACGAGCCTAAAATTATTGTTTCGTCGAGTGAAAATGATAAAAATTTGATAGAAATATGAAAAAAGGGAGAAAAGCCTAAAATTGGTGTTTTGTCGAGTTAGTTAGAGGGACTTACGTTGGGCGGTGTCTCGTTGAGTGCGGCGGTGTAGCAAGACATGGCCTCCTCGTTCCTCTGTTTGACGGCTTCCTGCAAAGCCAGTTGGAATTTGTACCAATTACTCAAAGAGAGGTTTTCCATGGGCGGGGTGTAAAAAAAGAGGTTAGGGGTTGATCGTCGGCCTCGAAGAGTACCGGATGCAAGTTGGTAGCGTCTGAGACTTGTCATAGAGGCGGGGCTAGGGCATTGGGAATTGGCTAGCTCGTTAAAAAACGAGAAATTCTCTTTTTTTTTTTTTCTTTTTTTTTGTTTTTTTTTTTTGGTGTTCGTAAATGCTAAGTGAGACGCACTTGCACGCGTTGTTGATGCATCGCGCTAAGCTGGTGTTTCTCGGCCGCACCGCTCGCCTCGAGGGCCGCGACGGTTTCCTGGAACCTCGCGGTCATCCAACGCTTGAAGGCGTCCGCTGCAACGGGATTCCTCGCCCTGATGTCCTGATATCTCTCCTCAAGATCGCTCCAGTCCTTCATCACCTGAAAACGTTGTAGCACAGGGGATTTCGACACCAATGCTTTCCACCCCATTCGAAATCCTTTTTTTCACCCGATCGCCCCCGCTAAACGCGTCAACTTTTTCATTTTCTTTTTTTTTCTTTTTCAATTTTTTACGAGCGACGAGTTTCGAGGTGTGGGTCGCGACCTCTGGGTAGACTTGCGCCACTCTCTCAATCGTTCTTACGAGCAGGCAACGAGAAAGTCGCAGTGGCGCCCCCAGCGGCGGAGTATTGTACGAAATAAGCTTCGGAAACTCGCCGCAAGCCGCCGAACGCGCCACTGCGCCGAGTTATCGACGGTCGGTACTTGTACGAGTGATATTTATTCCCATTTCATATTAATCGATTTTCACAAGAAACAAATTCAAAGTTCCGTCGTAAAGTTTCAAGATTCATTATTTCTCTTCGTTTTTTATTATTGCAGATTGATGGCTCGCGCTTGGGGCGAGATTCTTGAGGACTTACCTTGGTTACTTTTTCCTTGTGAACTTCCTCCAGTCGCATCTGAGCCTGCTTGTAGCTTTGGTGCTCGGATCTTGGATCAAAGTGCGTCAAATACGGGTCGGGGGTTCCTTGCGGTTGGGAAGGCTGGAGAGTGCTCGAGCTCACCGGAACCGGCATCGCCGTCGCTTCCTGTTTGCTCTTCTCGGTCGTCGGTGCGCTCGTTGAAGGTCGTCTATCAACATTTTCCAAGGTCATTGTAAAGGTCAAAAGTTGAAAAAAAAACATTGTCGGGGTCAAAATGACTCGGTGTGTACTCGAGGCGTTAAAAATAGTTAAAAAAATTGGTGAACGTCATCGGCTGAGGTGAATTTCTGGCGGGATGACTGCGTTAAGGAAATTGAGACTTTAGTACGTACGATGAGCCGGTAGTGGTGTCGTAGTCATCGAGATAAGCCTCGTCGCTGTCGTCGTCGTAAGCCTGATCGCTGAGGACGTCCTCGAGGTCGCTATCGGACTCGTCCTCGTCCTCGGCATCGCCATCGAGATCGTCCTCGTCGTCAAGGTCATCCTCGTCCTCCTCAATGTCATCGTCCATTCCTTTCGGGATTGGTAGGTCGAACGGTTTCTTTGGCTTTATATTATCTGCTCCGCAGCAATCAAAAAAAAAAAAACAAAATAAATACAAATTTTCTTGACGCCCGGTTTTTTTTTTTTTTTTCTTTTTTTTTTTTTTTCATGGAAATGAGAAACGAGCACCGGATCGAACGAATCGACAAGGACGAAGGACTTCACAGGAGCGTGAGATGGTCCGATACGCCGCCGGAACGTTTATAGGAATTCTTTTCGATGCGGGCATGCCCCCTCCCCTGGTGGCCCGCGCCCGAGGCGATTGTTCGGGATATTGAATGGACGAGACCGGAAAGGGAAGAGCACAGACTCGGGGCAAGATAATCTCGGCGGAATTTGACGTCCGGGAAAACTCCAGGGGATGGGGGAGAGGGGGTAGCGAGAAAAGTGTAAAAAAAAGTTGGATCCGTTTGCGGGAGACGTCCGTTGCAGCGACGCCGATAATCCTGCAACATTCGGATAGCGCGCGTCTGTTTACAAACCTCGCAGTCCCCCCCCCGCGACTCTTTGTGTGTAATTTTTTTTTTTTCGTGTTTCGCGGCGCGGAGAACAAAAGGGCTCACTGGATATTCATGGAAATAAATGAGGGACGAAAAATTCAGCTCCGGGAAAATGTTCGAAGGGACGAGCACGGAAAATAAAAATAAAAAAAAAGAATTTCTCGGTAAATTTTGAGTAAATTCGAAAATCTCTTGTCCAGCCCAGAATGTTTAGATTTTGGATTAGGGCTGCAGAGCCCGGCAGAAAGGAGAAAACGATCAATGCCGCGCGCGCGGAGAAACCGCAGCCTCCTCCTCCTCCTCCTCCTCCTCGAGGGGCTTCCTCTATTCGGACGTAAATTTGCCGCAACAATGTACACCCAACTAACCAGCACCGAGCCGGACATAAACATGAGAGGAGAGCAGAGGCTCAATGACAAATTTCTAAAAACTCGGAAATCCCCATTTCTATCATTTTAACAAAAAGTTAAAAAATCCAAGCCTTGGAGTACGCACCTCCGGAAGTTCCAACTGGATCGTGCTGATAAAAAAATCAGAAAACCAAAACGTTCGGGTCAAAAAGACCCAGTGTGTACTCGAGTGGTGAAAAAAGCAAAAAAATTTCTTTTTTTGTTTCCAATCCCGATAAATATTTGATGGTGGCTGAATTTTCAATGAAAAAAAAGTCGAAAAAAATGAAAAAACTTGCATTTGAAAAAATCCAAATCTCGAAATCGCCATTTTTTGAAATCCCAGCAGAAATAAAAAATAAAAATTGAACCAAAAGATGGTGAAAATTTTGAGAACCCTCCACACAAGTGAGACGCTCCCCTAAAAAAATCCCTTTTTTTCGCATTCTCGATGAAATTTCGAATCCCCGATGAATACGACGATCGTAAGTAACTCGCCGGATCGTTTTTGTCACTCGGGCAGATAATGAGAGAATTGTTGGCCGGACATTTTGGTCGGACATAGAAATGAGCTCGAGGATTTCGATTGCGAATTATATTTCGTGCTACTTGGGGACTTAGCCTTATCCTCTGGTCTCCTCGCTAACTAGCATCTCGAGCCCGATTGACGGAGCTACCATTATCCAAGAATAGGACGCCTTGATGAGCTGGTGGTGCTCCGCAAGTTCTCGGGGACATAACCACCACCGCAACCCGAACAAAAGCTTCGTCGTCGACGTGTCGTCTCGTATACACACAAATATACGTCTTGAGCTTTTAATCTGGGTCAGGTGAGAGCTCTTTGAGTGGACAGGCTGGCATTTCTCGTGAGGATCGTATCATATCGCGGGAGGCTTCTCCACGGCTCGTGGAGCTTCGTCGGTAGAGACTCGGGCCGCCGCGGGGTTTATAAAATCTTGGCAGCTTTTATATTTTCGTTTCTTCGTAGACGTTCGACTCGATGGGTAGGCAAAAAGTTATGAGCTCTGGGGCAGCATGTCTTGCGAGTCTGTTGCGATAAGACTCGACAGGATCGTCAACGATCGATCGGGGCCGCACAAACGAGTCGATCTATTAGCCCCAACATTCGATGAGGTTACGAGCATTTGCCCGAGATGCCCCGCCAAGATTACCAATTTTCTCCATTTTTTATGATATTTTCATTTTTTTACTCCCCCAAGCTAATTTCTTTTTGGCACTCGATAAAAAGCATTCGGCTCGTGCAACTGGATGTTGCACTCGAAATTTCCGGATTCTTAACGAGATTTTTATTTTTTCCAGAGCGCAAGATTTCGGAGAGCAAAAATCCAACTCGAAATTTCCTAGTTCCCGTCGCCATAAGGGAAATTAATCATTTTCGTATGGGAGAATGTCGTCGGGTATATTTATAACCCCCTGGCAAGGTATTCGCCAAGATCGCAATGTGTGCGATCCGAAGGGACGACTGTCCGGGGCTTGGCATTCCTCGGAGACCGTTTCATCCAATATACACGTATATATATATGTATATATAGGTATTTGGTGAATAGGACCTTGCACCCGTATTTACACGCTATCTCCGGAATTCCATGCCGCTTTATATTCTCGAGATATGACGTTCCTCGTTTCTCGTACACATACATTATATACAGAGCGAGAATCATCAGCCGGCATGTCCCTATATAGGTATATATGGGTTTGGTATGCTTAAGCGTGCTTATAGGACACAGGCGGTTGTCCCTATACGCTGTCTATGTCTGTGCTGCAAGAAAGTACCGAGACTGACATCTATATATGTAGAAAAAAATGGACAAAGCGGAAATCTCTGTAAAAAACCGTGAAATTTTTATTTTTTGGATTTCGAAATTTAAAATTTGAAATAAACGTCAGATTCTTCTTTTACGAGACGCGGGCTCTAGTTTGAGTACCCACATGCTAGGGTTTCGAGAAAAAGTACGAATTTTGTGAAAAACCGCCATTTTTTTCATTTTTTTGGATCTTAATATTAAAAAATGCTTCGATTTCGATTTAATTGAAATTTCGTGAAATTTTTTGGATTACGGAAAACAAAAAGTCCAATTTTTCTCGAGCCATTCTCGATTCGGCCAAAAAATCGGCGAATTTTCAATTTTTTTAAACTGAAATTTCAAAATTTCGTCAATATTTTAATTTCCTACGAAAATGTCAAATTTTTTAGATTCAAGAACACAAAAGTTTCACGTTTATTACACAGGTTTCGATTTACCTAAAAAAAACTGTCGAATTTTGATTTTTTTTCAATTTCAAATTCAGAATTTTTTCGATTTAAATTTAATAAAAATTGGGAATTTCCAGAGACACGAGAAAATAAAAATTCCACTTTATTTTAGAGGGTGTTTCGGTGCTCTGGCCGTTTTCCTCCATGACTCTTTTCCATATATATTGAAATTCGCATCTCCGTGTATACGCGTTCGTATTTTTATGTATATCAACATTGAGAGGGTGTGTGTGGAAGGGAATAGAAAGGGACGTTCATTTGTAGAGTCTTCTCGTCGCGCAGTCGTCGACGTACCGCTACATTATTGATTGCACAGTTTTGGCGCACACAGAGGGCGCTCTCGCGAGACTTTCCACCGAACAAACATCCTCGATACTCGGCCAACGCCGCGTTTTATCGTTTTTCATTTGAGCCAATGGGCGATTCTCCCTTCAGCCCTTTTCCACCCTCTTTTTCTTCAAAATCAGGTTTTCATTTTCATTTTCTTTGTTTCTCAATTTTTCGACTTTTTTCTTTTACGAAAATCGCAAATTTTTATTTTTATTCATTTTTTTCATTTTTAATCGCGATTTTTTTTTTAATTCATTTTTTTTGGCAAAAAAAATTATTTAAAAAATGAAAAGAAAAATGAGGAATAGCGTTCGCAAAGATTTTTCTTCGCGAAACTGGAATATCGAATTCCTGTCCAATCAGCTCGATCTTTACCACCCCAATAGATAATTTGCAATGAAGCAAAAACAAGAGGGAGAGAGGGAAGGGCAAGGGGTAAGGGGCGAGGGTGGGTAGAGATGGAGAAAAAAAGGATTCGAGTGCTCGCCAATCCCCCTTTTATTGCTTCGCCGAGAAAGCATAGCTCGCGTTTTGCCTCAAGGTACTTGAGAAAATGGCTGAATAAGATAGTCCCCGCCGTGGAAATATTAGTTGAATGAAACGAGGGCCCCGCAGAAACGTGACGAAGAAAATTTCCATTTTTTTCTCTTTTTTTTTCTCAACCTTTTTTTATTCTCTATTCCTCGCGGCTTCGATATTCAATAAAGAATCTAATTTGCACGCTGCTTCAGCCTTCTTACCATTCAATAATTAGCTTTTTTTTTCCACGTCCTCGAACTTCATTATTTACCCGCAATTAACATTTTTTTAATTTTTTTTTCCAGAACCTTCAACGAAGATTTTCACGATGTTTCAACAAATTTTTTCATTTTTCGTCCATTTTTCGAAATTAAACAGATTCATTTTTGCTGACCTCGTAAATTTACGAAAAAACTGCGAAATTGGTCATTTTTTTATAATTAGCAATCTCATCCACGTCCTCGAACATTATATGTCCGCAATTTTCATTATTCCAGAAAAATGTCGTCATTTTTCGTTTATTTTTCAAAATTTGCCAGATTAATTTTGGCAAAAGTCGTAAATTAAAGAAAATGCCTTAATTGATGATGGAGTTAGGTGCATTAATGGGAGAAAAATAAAAAGAGTTAAATGAACGAAAAAAAATGGAACTATAGTGAGAATGATTAATAGTTACGTACGTTACGTACCTTTCGCATGTTTCGGACAGCAGACAAACTCGACACCGGAAAAGAGAGAAATGCCACAGGGCAGAAGCATGGCGAAACTTCGTAGATTCATGTTGCGTTCTCGGCAAGTATCAGCTGCAGTTGAGTTCCATCTGTGAAGTGGAGTAGCCCAACGAATTTGTATGAATTTCGTGTGAAAAAAAAATGTAGGAAAAATATTTGAGGAGTGAAAAAAACGAACCTGTGTGATTCCCAGCATTTGGTATGATTGTGCAGATGATCAAAGAGACATCCTTCGGGTACGAGAAGGGCATCGCTCTGGAAAGGTCCCTCTGTGGAAAAAAAATGAAAATTTGAAGCTCCAAGGGATGGAGCAAACGTGGCATGAGAATGTGCACGACCTTTTCGTTCGGAGGGTCAAAATTTTCGGGCGAGTTCCCAGCACTGAATAATCAAATACTCGTAAGCCCGGAAATTTGTAATCTTGCAAATGTAATGAGAGGAATAATCGATTTTTCCGAAAATACAATTACAAAGATAATCGATGTGGAGGTTCGCAATAGCCGGTGGTATACGAAGAGGACGAAGGAGAAAGCCGCATGCGCTAGACAAATGTAGGACATGGAAAAAACGGCGACGTATGGACGAGCCGGTAATTAAACCGAGTTTCGCGACAATAAATTGTCTCGGAGGTCAAATAAATGGCGCGGGTTATTAAGTCCGAGCGATTTAACCAGCGAGGCTGGATTTTTGAAAAATAATTATTTAGCTGGTTTCTAGACACTCTGGGTCGGCCTCGATAGAGCCAATTGAACTCGAGATGGCTCGGAGAGGCTCACGGAGTGCATTCGATATTGCAACTAAATTTATATTCAAGCTCGTGCTCGATAAACTTTAGGAGAAAACTCGAGTTTTCAACGTGAGTGTAAACTCGATTAAAGACCGAGTATAATTTGAAATTGAGTGGAAAAAAACGAAGGAGGCGGAGGGAGAAAAAGTAGAAGATTTCTCTTATCACGATTCTCGCGGCTGTTTGGTATTCCGAGGAAAGAAGTTCGGATGAAGAACCCTTTAACCTATAAATATCGTAGAGCGCTTCTCGGCACGGTACTTACGACATTGCGAGGCGTATCGCCCCCCCCCCCCCCCCCCCCCCCCCCCCCCCCCCCCCCCCCCCCCCCCCCCCCCCCCCCCCCCCCCCCCCCCCCCCCCCCCGCCCCACCCCCCCACCCCCCCCCCCGCCGGGTTCAGGTTCGGCTCGGTTATACACGAGAACTCTGAGACTCTCAACCGCGCGCGTATATTTCGTACTACAAACAATTTTCGCATGCGAGCCCAAATAGTACGTGAAAACTAGCCGAAACTAATATACATTCAGCCGAGTTGAACTAAATCGTGTAATGAAAGGGCAGAACTCAAATCGCACGGGGAATTATTCAAAAGTTTATCCTTGTACTTGAACAAATTGGCAATATGGATGAGAAAGGATGAAACTCTTCAAGTTTTATTGCTACGGGGCAACTCGAACGCGAGAAGTTATGAAAATTTACTTTTTTCAAAATTTTGGCAAATTTTGAAAAAAATGTTGACTCGAAACCTAGGCTTGTGGGTACTCAAACTAGAGCCCGCCGTCTGGAAAAGAAGAATCTGACGTTTGTTTATTTTTAAAAACAAAATGACCGCCACGAAAACTCCGGAACGGTTTTATTTTTTTATTGCGATTCACAGGATGTTCGGAATGCACGTGTTTTTCATCAAACATTAAAAAGAGTCGTACTTTTATGAAGCGTCAGAATATTTAAGCCCGGACTGAAATATTGATTGAAAAGGAAATTTGAAAAGCGGTTGTCCACGTAGAATTTCGCTCAATTTACACGTTCGTTATTATTCCGGCATAAAAACAGAATTAAATTGTGGATCGATGGGGAGCTTGAGCGCTGGAAAAACGAAGTAAAAGAGTAGAGAGGCGCTTTGGCGCACTCGAGTGATATCTTAAAAGGTTTTTGCGGTTCTTTTGAAATTCATGAACAGACAACGATAAATCACGATTGAGAATTTATTTACACTCCTTTGTTTGACTGCCGGAGAGAATGTGAATTGCAAAATACCAAACACAATTTATATATTGCTTCGAATAATAAAATTCAGGACTAATAGAGATCGCGGAGTGGTGATCGATGCTGAAGACCAAAATTCTTTTAAAAAATGTTTTTTTTCTTAATTTGTCAATAATAAAATTGGTAACGTTAATTATACGATCGACGGTGCATTATTGATTGATGAATCGGAATGTATGTATGGGGGTAAATGTTGAATAGGATGTTCGTCGTGAAAGGCCATATTGGCTGATGGAACTTTGTCGAGAAAATATAGATCAAAGCGGAGCTTTGATTAAATCAATTGCATCGTTCATGGACGAGCACGCAACGGTGGAGAGAGCGAGAGAGAGAGAGAGAGAGGAGGGGCTGTGCTTCGTTTACGTCAATAGCAATGCCGCTCTCTCAATTCGATTTTAAATCTCGCAATTTTATTTTTATTTTTCCTCCGGAATTTCCTCTTCTTCCGGGTCTTCTCGCAATCTCGATTGTACGGTTTATACTTTTCCAGGCGGTTCTGCTCCCAGCGAATCGAGTAAGATATGACAAAGAGACGAGTTTTTATTTATTTCGTTTTATTTCCGAAGAAAAGTCAGGCATGAAGCGTCGCAGCAATGAGCATAGAAGTCTGGCTCGAGAGACACAAAAGGTTGATCTCTTAGCCGGAGCCATCCGTTCGAAATTCCCCCATTTTTCGTGTACCAAACCGAAGAGAAGCAAAAAAAAAAAAAAAAGGAAAAAAAACTGCGACGATTCGCGATAAAAAGTTTGAGCGTCATTGTCAGCCCGGAATTAAGTTTCATCCTTTTCCCTCGTCCAACTCGTTTCAACTTTTCAACTCATTTTTTACCCCCTCCCAATCGCCAGGAAAACGTTTCTCGCGAAATGAGCGAGCCGGAGCGATTTTGCGAAACTTGCAAACAAATATAATTTTAAGGGGTTGCTCTTTCTACGTTTTCAACTGATTTCCATTACTACTGAGACTTTTTTTCAGAAGGAAAACGACGCTATTCTTACCCAGACATCTGTAAGGCTTGACCCATCTGGACAACTTGCACTTGGTCCGTCCAGGTTTGCACCAGCCACCGACCCTCACGTAGTGCGAAGACTCAACAATGTTTGTTATATCCCTCTTGGGATATGCCTTCGAATTGGATAAAAATGAATTATTTACGACGGAGAAACGAAATTTTTTAATTTCTCCAAATTTCATGGTCGTGGACCAAAAATTTTATTCACTCGACAAAACCTCCAAAACCAACCTTTTTGCAGTATTCGAGAATCTCCAGTTTATCGGTCATGCAGCTTTTCTTTTCGGTCGATGAAACCCATCGTCCTTGTTCGCCCATATGTTGGGCGAGGTACGTCTCTCCAGCCTCGCATAATGTTGCCACCTTAACAATTAATATTCCCCTCGAATCAAGAGCGATCTATTTACCATTTTAACGCGCTTATATAATTGAGCTCCGATTGAGCTTTGAACAATTGGAGGATCTTCATTTTAATTGTGACAATTAATGAATTCGATATTAAAAGAAAAATGAATTTCCCGAATAAAGATATAATTGTGTAGATTCTTACCTGGGGCTCTGATCTGCCACCGGCTGGCGCGAGTTCGAGCCTTTCCGAGACTGCCTGTAACATAGAAATTGAGAAAAACGTTATGGAGGTCGATAATGTTGTGGAAAATTTGATAAAAAAAAATGGAAATCCATGTTCGGTGGTGCGAATTGAATGTTTGATAACAAAAAAAGATGAATGGCGTCGATGTTTGCAATTAGTGTTGCAAGAAAATGTTAATATGAACTGGAATATCGTATTCGAGACGTCTTGATTACTGCACATTGAGTGAACTAGGTCTTTGATGAGAAGGTGGTCTATTTTAGTCGCAAGGAGAAAGATACTGAAAAGCCATTTTTTGCACCAGCTTACATTTGCTTTTTGCCGTTTGAGATGTGAGAAAAAAAAGGAATTTAAAATAACGCAGTGCCAAGGCGTAATTTGTGAATTGCATCAAAGGATTCTGCGTGCGCGATGCTGGTCTACATTTCAAAGTGGAAAAAGATTGCTCGGGGCACTTTGGAGGACAAGCAAAAAACGTGGACTCGAAAAGGACGGGTGTTATTTAGCTTGGGAGTAATTATAAAACTTGAAAAAGTGAGTTTGCCATGAAATTCCAAAAGATTTAAACCAAGTAAAGCTTAACACTTTTTCTCAGTCCATTTGTTAACAACAAAGAGAAGTAATCCGATTGCAAAGAGCTTCTTGTTCCTCCTCCACCTACGTCCTTAATCCCTGAGCTTCAGCCCCCGCCCCCCCCCCCCTCCCCTCCTCCCTGCTTGGCCGGAAGGCGCGACCATGGCACCCTTAACACGTGGATGCGAAGATTTTAACGAGCAAGAATGTGCAGCTAGAATGATATCCGAACGACTTGATTAAGCTCAATGACGTATTATCTGGCTTAAACCTCTAAAAGCTGCGTTAAGGTCTGCATTGACACCAGAGGAGACTCGAGGCTTTGGAATTTAAGGAGCTTATCGAATGTACAGACTTGTATCAGAAGATTGCATAATGGAGTTGTATCTCATTTGGAGGCAAGCCTCGGTATCAAGTCAGTAAGAATCCTGGAGAAACGGCATATTTTCTAGTGAGAGTATTGAGCCATTAGTTTAACGGAAGCTCTACAATATCCACCTGGAAGCAGCTCGAAATGGTAGGTACTGGATAGAGTGGACGTTTCCACATTTAGAAGGTAGTCCATGATGAAATAGTTGCTACTTAAGATGAAGCTCTAGTTTACCAACAAATGGATAGCATCGGTGGCTCCAAAGGGATGCTTCATTGGTGAGTTCATTAAGGGAGGTGGTATGTCAGGAATAGAGATGGCCGGATAGGGTCAGCAATTCGAATTGGAATGGCTTCTATGGTGACCCATCAAAATGATTAGCTAACAGGGGATAAAATGCGTTTCTGAATGGGAGGAGCTGACGAGGTATTCCGGAGGGATTAATCGCAGAGCGTAAGGTTAGTCTAGTTAAATGCAAATAGATAGTAACACAGGAGGTTAGTAAGAGCGATCAGCAGAGCGTGGGCATGTGTAGCGATGAGAAAGGGAATAAGAGAGAGAGTCGCCTAAAAGCAAATTCTCGTTAACTAGCAGTCGATTATCCTTTGAACGAGGCTTATCACGGCAGCATGTTCTAGGCAGGGATTGAGTCTGATGCCAGGTGGGAGGCTTCCCGGGAGTGATGTGGAAGAGGACGGGGAGAGAGGAAGAAATAGGAAAGTGGAGTTGGTGGTGGTGGTGGTGGTGGTGGAGAAGAGGAGGTTTTGAGCCCGACGAAGCGTGCACAGACCCCTCGAGCGCTCGAGGGGTCCCGGAGGGTTAATTTCCGGTCGCTGTTGAAGGAGATGTGTAGAGGGAGATACTTCAGTAGCTGTGAGATATAAGCCTGTACGAAACTATGTACACGATAGAGGAAAATTTAAGTTGAGATTGAAGGGGCCGCCGAATGAGTGAGCGAGCGAGCGAGTCAGTCTCTCAGCAGAGGCTTCTTCTTTCAGGTTATGTCTGATTGGATGGCCCGAACGGCGGAGCTTCCATATTTAAGGCTATATTTGCCGGAGGCAAATGGATAACGATAAACTCTTGAAAGTGTAGGTCCATTGAGCATCGTCGAGCCATCGTAATCGAGGACTAGTCATACAGCTCAATGTTTTTTTTTCAATACGTCGATGATGGGGACCGAGTTGATAAAGGGGTCGGAATGTCAGGGGAGTACATTCCAGAAACGAGCTATGTATTGGGGGACGTTCCAGGGTATCTTGAATCCGAAAATCCCAGCATTGATGCCGCAGGAACTGAGTTACCATCAACTCAGAAGCCAGACATACCAAAGGGCACAGTTGCTGTATGGGAATTGTGGCAAAGTTACTACTGGTCTCTAAGCCTAACGATTGATCAATTGGATTTGTAGGACCAATTGTCCTTAAAAGCTTTTATGGGGTATCCATGTGGCAGCAGGCTCCTATGATAACTAACCACTATCGAGGATCCCATTGAATCCTTCAATAGCCTGTGACAAGTTCAACGTTCTCTGTCAGGATTGTAGGCATGGTATTCCTCCATAGCCTGAAACAAGGCAATGTACAGTGGGGACTAATGGCGTCCGTCATGTCGGTTTGCGGGCAATGAGGAACCACCTTCAATGTATACCTAAGCGAACCACTCTTCACAAACGATTGGAGGCTCCACATTGGTAGAAACCCGGGGTCGAGGCTGAGTGGGCAAAGCGACGATCCTCACCGGACCCCTCTGTGTCCATACGAACAAAAGCTCTAGCGAGAGGTTTTTCATGAAGCTGACCTGACGAATGCAATCACCGGGTAGCACAGACTCCACTGCGGAAATTCCCAGCGGAGCTAAACGGGGCAATATGAGCCGATGAGTTTCACGGAAAATTGTTAGTCCACACACGGGAGACGAGAGCTAATGAAACCGCGAGTGCCCCGGCCACCGAGCAAACACGGTACAGGTTAGACCATCCACTACACCCACCCAAAGTGTACACCCATATACACATACTCCAGTGTCTTTGAGGTCCGTGAGAGCGAGCCAGCTCCGCTTTGTGTCTACAAACGAGAGGGCAACCTCCATGAGAGCTGCCAGGGTTTTAACCAATTCATGTATATGGATGCTGGCAGCACCCGCGACGAGGGTTGCACCCCCGATGGAAAAAAAATTGCCATTTTCCCGCTTTGGGAATGCCAGGCTCATCTATGAGCCAAACAAATGGTCTACATTTGATCGTGAGTGCTTGCGGTTCCGAAGCCTCCAAGAAAAGCGATAAAAGAGCTTTTCCATCTTCAGCTATGGCTCCCATAAGGCCTCATCGAAATAATGTCAACTCTGCCTCAAATGTCACAGCTACTGCGTCAAGTTATCGATTCCTTGTTGCTGAAGGCCAGCTGATCGGAAAGTTGATACTTCTAGCCAGATTGATTCGATCCTGTATGATGGATGATGGTCATTCCATTATCCAAGCAAAGAAGAACGCTCGTGGTCTAAATCCGAATCATGAGGACCTCGTAAATTCAAAGAGTCATTGTTATCGGATGTTGAGTGAAAATCCTGGCCAATGTAATCTCTTTTTTCTTCTCTCTCGATTCAGCTTCGGCTCGATGGTTTAAGTTGGTGCATTATTTTCATTGATCTTGTTGGCTGGAAAACAGTAAGTATTTTCGACACGTGTTTACGTAGGAGAAGAGGGTCGCGCTGCGGTGATGTGGGCGATACTCAGCAGGCGGTAGGAAAAAGAGGGGTAGCGATATCGATTAATTGTGTAAGGTTGAAAGACAGACGACAGGGCTTTCTAGTCGAATGCACGAGAACAGAGAACGCGTGCGCAAATGAAGGCGAGCCCCCCGCGTGTGTCGAGGGGCTCGTCAAGCGCGAATCAAGTCTCGACGTGTGTCGGTAACCTCTGTGCGTGTCATATATTATTGTATGCATGTGTTACATGTTTGCATGTACGACTACTCCACTTCCTCCATCTCCTCTTCCTTCCATTTGTCTCGCTCTTCTCTGGCAGACCCCAAAGCTTCAACCGCCCTTGCCACATCACCCTTGAATTTTATAAATATGTGCTGCAACCAGCCTTACACCTGATAAGTTTTCCAGTCCTAGCATTGTCATGATTTAGCATGACAAACAAGACAAAGGACTGACGCGAGTGAGCCGCCCTAGAGCCACTTTGCTCAAATCGGTCCCAGGAGTCATTAGGAATGAGACAGGGTTGACTAATCGGTCCAGCGGGCAGAGGTCAAAATATCTTATCCAAGTTGCATCAATTCAAAGTTCATCCAAATTGACCAGCCGTAGTTCACTGATTTGGCGACTTTTTATGTTTTCATCCCTATCATCCTTTCTGTTTCTTTCCCGGCAACACGTACGTTTTTCTAGCGAGAGCGATTACTATGAAGATTAATTTCCACAGAGAAAAGCAAGCACGCAGCCAAGGGTCGGGACCTCGCCCTTCGGGGCACTTAATTCCCGGCTCGTTATTGAACGGAAGGGCCGCGTGAGAAGGTTAGCCCTCGGGCATGAATCATTTTTACTTCCTGAAGGTGGACAACAACGTCGCATACCCCGACGATGATAGAATGACCACCCAAAGACTGCCACACCCTTGGAACACGTAGCCCAGCCGCTGGCTCTTTCAAGAGGGTAACCCGACTGCTGTCGCGTGATTCATCATGATTCATAAGTCTCTGTTGGATGACATGGCTCATTGTGTACACCATGCCAATGAAGCCCTCGACTCTTCAGTCAAGATTTTGGCACCGTCCAACTATTTCATTGAACCAGTCACCGTTCTGTCGAACATTCAAGCCAGCAACAAGAGCCGAAACCGTTATTAAAAACGTGCTAGGAATTCGTACGGGTAACGGGCTCTTCAGGACCATAAGGAAAAGTGGCCAAGATCCTTCCCACCTCCACGTACCATCTTTTAAGAATTCTCCTCTGGTGTCCAGTGTGGCTCTACAACGTTTAAATTTTTCTTCATTCTGCCAGGACTACTTCACAGACGAAAAATATCTTTTTCGTCCGGACCGAGATTAAACTTTGCCCATCTTCCTCGGCAAACTGAACTTCACCAAGGAACGTCAGCCGTTCACGTAAACGAAACGAGTGAGGCGTCCGACAGCCTCCTCAACTCGTCCATCTTCGGTGATACTTCCGGTCTGTTGCAACTTTCCAAACTTTCTGACTTTCTCCATCTTCTCCAACATCTCCTCTACCCACTGGCCAGACGTACGATCACTGTGACCTCTACACTTGCCATTTCTTCTTCCACTTCCGTTTTCTCGCCCTAACTACATCTCCGGTATCACTTCTGCCACTCGACCCTGCCACCAATGATATCCCTACGTTGCTCTTTAGGCTCTTCTCCATCCCTCCAACGCAGAGTCACCAAAGGCCAATATTTTACGGCTTGACAGGCAGCGCTGTTGAAGTCCCTACACGGAGACAAAATTATATTAAAAATTATTATGACGTCATAGTTCCCTGGCATCATATGGTCCCTCTGACAGATTTCAACACATACATGCTCATTTTTTTCCTTAAATCGACCGGAAATGTCAAAATTTAATGAAAAATTTCAAGGGGTCCACTTTTTCATCATAGAAGATGAATGAAAAATGATTACCTCTTTGCTGAAATCCTTCAAGGTGATTCATCACTTGTTCGATCGTTAAAATGCCCCTACACGTTTTAGTTGGAAAAACAATGAATATTTGAAGAAAAATATTAGTTACACGTCGTTTACATTTCACCAGAGAAGAAGATGTAACTTTTTTCCCCCGAAATATTAAGGATGTCTGAGAACGAGATGTATCTACTTTTTGGTTATCTCTCTCGCACTCATGGGTCTAACAGACCCCCTGAAGGGTCGACCAGAAAAGTTAGTTTACTTGCGTCAGGTCACAGGAATCACGGGAGGGACACTTTTTCAGCGATATTGATAAAAAATTATTAGACAAAAAGGAACGGCAAGAACTAGTAGGAAGTCCTCGGGTGGGCGGATTAATCAGTCATTTACCAGTTGATGCAATGGCGTCGGTGCAAAAAGTCAAGTTGAGTCTTGAAAAAAAGTTGAATTCCACTCCCTTGGTGTGCCTTGACGACATTCACAGAGGGGTCATGAAAAGCCTGGAGACGACTAAGGGAAGCTTTCATCCCCAGCGACTTCCATTCTTTCTCCTCAGGTTTCTCTTCGCAATCCACCTCTAACTTGGCCACCCTTTTTCTTGCGAGCTGATTCTATCTCCAAATATTCCTCTTTTTTCACCCTGTGCTTCACACTTTTCACTATTCACCTTGCTTTTTTCATACGTTTCTCCGCACAGTGCTGCGTCATCGCATTCATTTTTTTTCAGCGAATCGATTCTTCCCACTCGTTTTCTACTTTGCATGTATTTACCTCGACACTCAACAACCGAGGACAATAAATTTCTCATCACTTGGAGAACGTCTCATTCGTCGAGCCTTTTCCAAGTCGAATTCATTTCGGGGACTCGAGTTTTCAAGTTTACCCAACTTTATCTCTTTATTATATTTTTCTCGCTGGGCTCCGATGTGCAGTCAAGGGAAAATGTCAATAACCTACATAGCCAGCTCCTTTCCTCGAGTCAAGAAATTACAAGGCTATCCAAGTTCTCACGGAGCGATCAAAGATCTTGTTATTGTATAGAAGAGCGCGCGGAAGGTGGAGGGTCGTGAAGGTAGCAAGTGTCAGAGCCCCTGACGTTCGAAATGTTGGGGAAAGGCTCGTGGGAACGAACGAACCAACCAACGAGATTGACCGGAAGTTTAGGGTGACGTTGTCGAGTTACCGTATAGTTGTTCACCAAGTAATAACTTTCGGCCAAGGAGACAGAGTTCGATAAGGGGACACGCTCGCTCGCTCGCGCCCCGACCTCCTTAAGCCTGTGACCAGAATTCCCTTAAATTCACTAAACAAATCCGTTTAAGATGGAACTACGGATTGTTGTGGGGAAAGCAACTTTTTCGTCTCTCCTCACGAGTTGACCTTTGTCCTTGATATTTGCCCTTCAAAAAATTCAACTCATTCATTTCTCTTTCAATTCCAAAAACCATGACAATTTACGTGCCGATTTTGTGTGCCAAAAAAATTTCTAAATTTCTTGGATTTTCAGCATCGCCTAATTTTTTATTTTTTTTTCAATTAGTTTATCATTTTCAAGAAATGATCCGTACACGGACTCTGCAATTTTTTGGCTTCGTTTTCAAAAAAATAAAATAAAATTAAACAACGGATCTCGTTGGATTCCAACGTCGCAGACTTTAACATCATTTTTCCAGAAAGATTAACCCCTACAGTTTACTCGTTATTGTCATCATCAAATTATCAATAATAATGATGACAATAATAGCAATTGAATTGAAAGGATAGTGAATGGATTGCCGCGAAGTTGTGATTGAAGTGAAAAGATAAAATGAAATAAAGAAAGCTCGTTGGTATCGCGATGATCGATTATTGCATCGGCAACGGAATTGCTTGTTTATTCGAGCCCAAACGGGTTAATGGAAATCGTGTCCCGATAATACGGGTGTCCTCCAACGAGAGAACCAATATCTCTCGTTGTCTCTCTCTCTCTCTCTCTCTCTCTCTCTCTCTTTTGAATTTGCAGCAGCACGCGCTGCATTCATTCTCTCAATTAAAGTGGTAAATAAATTTTTATTGATATTATTATTAACGATCAAAGGGAAGGAAAATTCGAGGACGAATACAGATGAGAATTGAAAGAACCTTCTAGGCATAAATTCTCATCTAGGTGCATAAAATTTTTTGTTTGTTCGCAATCTCCTCATATAATCTCGTTAAGCCAATGTAAATTAGAGCACGGCTCTCTGTCAGTACAAATTAAACGCGTTAAACAGAAGCTCGAGCTTTTTCTCTCTCCCTATGGCTGTCTCTCGCTCTCCATTGGTCACAATTATACGAAACCTAACGAGTGCGTCCTCCGCCGTCGACAAAAACTTATTATTGACAATCAGACAATTAACCCCTCAATCACAATCTAATTAATCATATTCGTGATTGCTAATTAGATAATTACATTCGAAAGGGTCGATTAAATATATTTATTTCAAAAAGCACAAAAACTGCAAGTTTTGGTGTCATTTCCAAGTGTTGAACAAAATATTCACTGCCCTCTAAATGTTTATTCAATTTTTACTTTTTTCTCGTTTCTTCTCCTCATTTTATTTTCGAACCAACTGGAATCCATCAAATTCAACAAAATGGAAGATTGCCAGGACGCGATGTTACAAGTCCGAGCTACGTCTGTTGCTTTCATTTTGCAGATATGATTTTTATTTTTTTCAGCTGCAGTTCGGCGGATATGAACAATGCGCCATATCGATCTCCCACTGGGTCGATGTAATCCCTACGTGTGTTATATTCCTTTTTCTCTTGCTCTACACGCTACCTATACACTGTCCTAGTCGCTCTTCATAAATACTCCTCCATTCGCGACTAACCTATGGGGGTCGTTTTGTGACAAATTGAAAACAAACGATTCTCCGGCATTTTTTAATAAATTTTTTTCATTTTCAAATTTGCATCGTTGGAATGCAACGAAATTCTTTTTTATTCTTGACCAAATTTTAACCCTGCGGAGTGCACACTTCCTATGAACGTGCATCTTGGGTCAATCTGACCCAACGGGCTTTTACAAACGATTTTTGTATTAATTTTTTTTTTTATATATCATGGCCATGAATCGATTTTTGGACGAAAACGAAAATAAAATGCCAGAGAATCGGTGACGGACAATTTTTCGGGTCAAAATGACCCAGTGTGTACTCGAGGCGTTAAGATTCTTATAAAATATTCGTTCAGAACATTAAAACGATATTTAAATGGAATCGAAATCCAAAATGGGTACGAAAATTTTCATGATTTTTCAAATTGAACAAAAAATTAATGGAAAAATGTTTTTTTTTCGTTCGAGTGATTGAATTTTTTTTCTAATCATCAGTTTTTTTTATGTAAAATTACATTTTTTTCGATTTCGATCCTTCAGCATAGATTTTCACAGTTTTTCCAAATTTTTTCAACGACTATTCACAATTCCCATCGACAGCTTGATCGTATCCGCTGTGAATTGTTTCTTGTTTTTGTGTTAACGACTCTCCTCGAGGTGAATTATTCCGTGAAAATGAAAAATATGAGAAAAACATCGCGTGGGAGTTTCTCATCGAGCGGAGAGCAGTTGGAGCACGCGACAGTTAAAATCGATCGTTAGTTTTGCGAGACGAATCGCGAGCGGTAAGTTGGAGAAAGTAGAAAAAGCCGTTGTGGTCAGACATTAAATGGATGGGGCTTTCTTGCCTTGCAGACAAATGTTAACTCGATCTACAGCACCAAAAACCCATGCAAATTGCTTTTTCAAAATTTCCCAATTTTTTTGAAATTTTTTTCAAAAATTTGCTAAATTTGCGAAAATTAACAAAAATTCGATAAAAACCCGCACGAAATGGGCCCAAGAAGATCGATAACAGAAAGAGAGAGAGAGAGAGAGAGAGAGTTGCTCGTAATTGGATAAAGAGATTAAGATTTCCAATAAGTACATAGGGTGCTCGCCCGAGAGCGCTGAACTCTATACACATAGATACAACGATATGTGTGTGTGTGTGTGTGTGTGTGTGGGTGTGAATTAAGGTGTCAAATATCTACAAATATACATTTTAGCCTTTCCCAGTATAATTTAATTAATCTCTCAATAAATCGGGACTGCGCATGCAAAAAGCTTGTCGTTGCACTGGGGACAATAAAAAATAGAAATATAAATTTAAAAAAAAATAATAATTCGGATTTCGGAAATTTGATAATTTTTTTTCCATCAAATTCTTTCAAATACTAAATAAATATATTTTATAAATATATTATGAATATTTAAAATTAATATTTCATTTGAAATAAATTTATTTATTTATAAATAAAAATAAAAATAAATATTTAATTTTTTTTTCATTTTTTTTTATGAATAAATAAATTAATTTATAAATTTGGATAAAAATTTATAACAATACATTTTATTATATGCTATAAATATTTTTAATATTAAAATTCCTTTGGGATTTTTTATTGATTTATTGAAGAAACTTTGACTCAAAAGTGAATTCGGAAAAATCAAATAAAATGGAGATTTTTTATTGGAGCGAACGTTTTAAATGAAAAATAAGATTTTAGTCGCGGTGAGACGGATTAATTCATGATTCTTATTGTACTTGTAATGCCCCCCTGAGCCCGCCCACGCTGGAGAGACATAATAGCCGGACGTAAGTCAACCCACTGGTAGAGCAATGCGGCCGCGAGAGACTGGATAAAATGTTGGAAGCGATTTGCGACGAGCTGTGAAACGCAACGAGATACTCGCCGTACTTGCAATGACTTAAGAATTAGCTAAGGAGTGTACTATGAGCGATGAGCCGATCACAATGGAACGTACTCGCTCACAATTGCAAATAAATATATGCGAAATCATTGGCTCGATGTATTTTGTCGAGAGAAAAAAGAAAAAACGGCTGAAGAACGAATTCGTGCGAAATATCGAAAAACTCGTAATTTCTTGTGGACGAAACTTTTTATCGAGACTGTACACACGAGAAAAAACAGCAATTCGGTTGAGAAGAGAAGAAAAATTTATCGACGAGGACGAAATACGATTAAAAGGGCTTTAGAAAAAAAAGTCGGTCGTAATAATGACAAATTTGGTTGGGAAGCTTTTTCGGAACGTAACATAATGCGGTACAGAGCCTTACGTGCCCCAGCCGGTCTCCGATCGATAAGCCACGCTCGTTTTACATTTTTTTTCTTCCTTTCGCTTCATAAGAAAAAAGTGTATATCTATACGCATGATTTTTCCAGTCTGAATCGTAGTTTATGATGGAGAATACATATATATGTATATTTATGTTAATATTTTGTATATACATGTAGAATAAACGAGAATCGTGTATATAGATGCTCATGTATCGAGGCTAATATTTCACTAACCTGAGCTCGGTAGGCGAGCAAAGCCGCCAGAATAACGTGAGCCAGCATCCCTGTCATCTGGACCATAGAAACTCCCGGCACTGTATATTTTACGTCCTTTTTCCTCCCGCCTTCTCTCACCTGCCGATCGGCTTTCTATATATATATATATATAGATATATATCTGTCTATGCGTATATTTATGTTACGTCTTGTCTCGCGAGCACTTTTTAACGATCGTAAATTCTTAGCTGCGCGGTTTATTCTTTAAGTCGACGAAGCACGATGGACGCACCAACACTTTTTATTCAAAAATTATCCAAGACTCTGGATGCTCGGGCATCGAGGGACAAAACAATGAGGAACTTGAAGAATTTTTGAGCGAAAAACGACACACTGTTCGCGCGGCCACCTGGGGGCGCTTTTGTTTTTTTTTTTTTTCCGTTCCCCCCACCCCCCTCTTTGGGACTCGAGTTCTGCGAAATTAGTTTGGCTACTTTTGTTTTGTTCGCCTCTTCTATGTCGATGCGCTAAGCTAACAAAGCTTTGGATTTTTCTGATGTTTTTTTTCTTCTGATACGCACTATGTTCGTGGTAGGAACGAGAACGGCCTCTGCTCGGGACCACCGCAGTACTACTGAATGCCCCGCGCTGGGTGGGTCGCTTGACCGTATCCTACCATATTCAAAATGGCCGACCTACGCCTCCTTTGCGCCGACGCCACCGCCTACCGCGGCTCCCCTACGTCCCTATATCTAACGGGTGATCTTTATCACCAGCTGCTCTAACCTTAAGCCTTCTCTTTGTTATTCAAAACTTTTCACCCCGGATAAGCCAAACTTGGGCTGACTCTGTTCTGACAACTTTGCCAATCTTAACTTTCAACGTCTCCGGGCAATATTTTGTTTTGAGATAAAAAATAAAGTTATAAATTTATTGCGCGATTCGACGCGGTATGTATGATTCGTATTTTCGATACTAAATTTCATTGCGAGCAAATTCGAACTAGTGCTCGCACCCACATGCCGCGTAGAATTTATTCAAATTATTATTTCGATTTATTTTTTCGTATTTACCGATGACGTTGTTCGTCGCGTGGATGAGAAAAATGTCCTTTGCTCTTTGGACACCCGGTATCGAGGACAATGCCGCAGAACGCATATCACCCGCATGCTCGCGTCCTTATGCGCATGCGCAAAGCGCCCAAGTCGATAGCGTGGCGGGAATGGAATGATTTTTCGAACGCTCTGGCAGCGATTCAGGAGAGCCATCGAGCCTCTCGATCGATGACGATTCGACATTAAGTTATTATTATTCTCGGAGCGACTGTAGTTTTTGGGTTTGCTTAAAAAAATCAATCGGACCCTTGCTGTACGAGGGGAAATCAGTGAATCAATAAAATTCAAGAAAACGATCAACCGATCGTATTCCATCGATGGCGGTGATGTACGCGAGAAAAGATCGCGAGTTCATGAAAAAAAAAAAAAAAACGAAAAAAGTTCTCATTTTATTCCTCCATCCGGCTCGAAGCAAGAACGTTCATGTTCTTCTCTTTTCACTATTCCAGTGCTATCAAGGGAACACGAGAGTACCATATAATAAAAAAAAGAATCAAGGTTTTTTATTTTTTTATTTTTTTGAGAAAAAGGTATAGAGGTAAAAAGTTTCAATGCGACGCTTGAGCACGTGACCTCGTGACGTTAATCACCAAGCACGAAAGTCAATGTATGTGCTGGGAGCGTGTGTTATTCGTTGGAAAGCTCATACAGTGCGTCTCCCAAAGTCGCATGTGTTTTATTCTTTTTACTGTTTGCCGTGAAATTCCTCCACAAGGAGAGGAGACGAGAAAATATTCGCGATGAAATGAGGAAAAATGGTTGAAAAAAAGAATGAAGGAGAATGAAGTGAAGTAATACGAGGAAAAGTGTGAAGTGTTTGGCATAACGGTTAACGTTGGAAAATATAGGGCGGAGGGATGAGGAGAAGGGGCAGCCCGGAAGTGGGGGATTCGAGTCACACACTGCGGATATACACGCACGTAAGAGCATGGAGTGTCGCGAGAGGGCGTTGCAAAGCGGCGCGTACCAAAAGACATTGCCTCGTGTGATTAGTTTTAACGAACGCCGTTGACGCACGATTCATCACGGGCTTACGCTCTTTTTTTTTTTTCTTTCATATCCCCTCCCGAGTTTATTCCCTTTAACGATTTTTTTTGGATATTCCACGTTTAATTAAGAAGAGGTAGAGACCGCGGGCCTCGAGAACGTTCGCAATGAGCAAATTCCTCGAGTACAGCCAGTCGAAATATTCGCACAAATATCTTTTAGTTAGGTGGCGCTGTCGCGGCATTATCTCAATGCCGCTGGGCCTCTCGAAACGCCATACTCATTTTTTTTAACAATCACACACCGCCGTCATTAGTTTTTACAGTGTTTTCTATTCGTTCACCGAAAATATCATAGAAATTCGTTAATTAATAAACCTCGCAGCTCCCATTCGGATCTCCATGACTGTGTGGACGAAAAATTTATCGCCACGTTCGATAACCTCAAAAATTCGAGAGCCACGTGATTGCTCATCTCTCGGCTCGCTTTCGTTCCCGATCGGAAACGACGAGCGCCCAGTGTTAGACAATCCTAACGATCGAGGTGGAATGTCCAGTAGCTCAATGACAGGCGGACATTGAAGGACATGAATTAGTATTCGTATGTACATAATATCTGTATGTACAGGGTTGGACAGGGGTACGCGACCGCGAAGCAAGGAATTATGTATTATTCGTGGCTGGTTGAAGAGAGAAGCGGGCTCAAGAGGGACGAAGGAGGAGGGGTCTGCGAGTAGTAGTCCCCGGGTCGATAAGTCTGAGAAAATCGAATGGCGTTTCTGCGCCGCTCAAGCTTCCCTCCTTTTGCTGCTGCTTCAGTGAGTCACGCGGTGTACATTAAATTACGAATATATATCTATGCCAATATGAGCATCCTCATATATATAGCGCCGCGGGGTAAGTACAGTTGGGAATATAGTCTTTGTTTTCTAAGAGAAAACAAAAACCACGTTATTCAAGGTCATGGCAAAGTCCAATTGAGTGTCAAAGTGTTTGTCGAGTAATTACCGAATTTTCAACAAGCTCGGACTGAAAGTGCCATTAAGCCCAAGTTATCACTTATTTTATGTGTTTATGTTGCAGGGAAACTTTGGTCAAAGTGTATGAGACCACGAGTGCGGTCCATCTTGGAATCTGTTAATTACCTATGCCGCGCCGCCAGCATCCTCGCAAGTTTAATTTCGTTAGGCATTCTTTGCTCTAAAGTTTTTCTCAGAGGAGCTCTCGGAGGAGCTCTCGCTTATGGGGATTGCCCGAGCCTTTGGGAATTGGTGACAAGAGAGAGCGTTGGTGAAACATGTTGTCCAATGATGGTTTGAGAACAAAGGCAAGGAAACGAAGAAGATGAAGAAGAAGGAGGGGGGGATGGACGAATTGAGCAATAAAGCGAAAGCGCCATCCAGGAGCTTAGGCCATCCACGAGGCTAGGCACGAATGGAGGGAACAACGAGATTGTAAAGGGATCAGAAATTAGAGAGAGCGAAACATCGTGATGAAGAGTTGACGAGGGAGGTACGAGGGGCGAGGGATGAAGCTCGAATGGTTGGAGAACTCCATTATCGGTACACGGGATTGTTTTGTACTGATACAAGCCAGAGTGCTCGGCCGATTGCGTTTCTACACTGCGACACAACGAGGAATCGAGACAGGAGATGGAGAATTCGTCGTCGTCAACGAATAACCAGAGGAATGGGATAAGGAAGCGAGGCAGGAGGGAAGAACGACGGAATAGCAGAGTGCGAGATTCTCCCCCGTTGGGGAAATTGAAACGTCGACCCGAATGTCGGAAGTGCCCTTGAGGAATGATGAGGATACCGTGGATCGCCAACAGCCAGGAACGAGAGAAACAGCAGAAATGCGAAATATTTAATAAATTTATTATATATATATATATGTGAATTATGTAAACGTATGATTAGTGAAACTTTCTTCTTTAAATTTGTAAAGCACGAGGTCAATCGACGTCTCAATGTGCTCCGCAGGAAAGATTATGAGCTGCGTCTCGAAAAAGCTTTGTGAAAAGTGATTTTTATCTCTTCTCGAGCGTCTATGCAGAGACAAGAGCTTATAAAAGTTTAGGTAGCCGAGCGTCTGTACAGCGAAGCAAGGGTGGTATAAACATGCTCTCGTTGAACGCAACGACTGCCAATCGATGACAAAGAGCCTCGAGGTTGTCGCATCGTTTTCGGTGTAAAGTGCGAATAACGACCGTACCGAATCGATCTTTGTACAGCGCTCGGAATAGCAGGGAGAAAGGAGCGAGAGTGCGCGGAGGAAATAGGGAAGGAAGAGAGTGAGAGAGAGAAAAGAAAAGACAGTAGCTCCAATGGACCGCGGCATTGGTGCCTACGGTAAAATCAACAACCTGTAGATACTCGGCGGCATTTGTGCGGTGTACAAAGAGGTGTTGAACACCAGTATTAGGTACTACAATTCACAAAAGCTTCTTTGTATTACTATACAATGGATAATGTCCCATACAGCGTGAAAAGTGAGAAAATCAATAGCTTCGGTTGATTCAGAGCGAGACTAAGAATTTTAAAGCCCCGATTGTTAAATTTCTTTTTACTCAACACTCTTTTTCATTGTTGCTGCTATGCGATTAATCGAATTGCCTTCGGTCCACTTGGTATTGGGGGTGAAGGCCCCCTAAAGCCCAAATACGATTCTGATAGTCTGGAAACGTTGATGGGCCAAAGTAGCAAAGGGAGGCACATTGCATCGAGGATTATCCAAATACATAACGAGAATAGATCGTTTCTATAATAACGTCTACCGTGAGGCACTAGCCAGAACGGAAACTATGGAGATTGAAAAGAAATCTTGAATAATGACCGGATCGTCGATAATCCGTAGTGAATGACGTTGCAGGATTTATGGAAGGGCCGGAAGTGAGGGAGGCGGTGTGAGCGCTCGGATGAATGAGTACGGAGGAGTGGAAAGTAGATGGGACGAACGTGGTGAATTGGTGCGGGAGATAAAAGGACGTACTCGTAATATTGAGGAGCGGCTGGTTATGGAAGCTCGGCGCCTGTTGGATTCTAAGCAACCTGGAGATGTACGTGTGTGGTGAATCTGCTTGAAAGCAAGAGAAAGATATGAAAAAGGGATTGGAGGCTGAAGGGTTGGCGGAGGTGGTGGCCATTCGTTCGATGACCGAGCTTTCAGCCGCGAAGAGAAGGCTTCGCGGCTCTGCCCCTAGCGGCTCTTTGTCCTTGCCAACGAGCAACCCACCGAGCCACCTCGGCTTTTCTCTTCTTGCTGAGAAAGCTGCAACCGGGATCTCCAACTTATCCTTCTCGGACATTAACATCCTGTCCTTTTGCGGGATTCCCGGCGTAAGGAACAGAATGACGGACATTTGTACTCTATTCGAGGGAGGAATATTGCACTACGGGGCACGAGAAGAAAGGACGGATTAATGGGCTAGTGGTCAAGATTCGCTCGGCTATTGGGAAAGATGTTCTACCACCGAGGACTCTTGTCTTCGAGAAAGCGACCCCAATAGCTGACATTACGAAAAAGACTGAAATAGAGGAGCCTAGAAAATTCTAATTGAAGTACCATATTCAGTGAAATTAAATGACAGCATTGCGCAAAGGTCAGACTTGCCGTTGGAAGGAGTTACAAAGGTGTTGCAAAAATATTATTAAACACGATATTAAAGAGTTGCCAGTTAAACTTTCACACGGCCAAAACGGTTACTTTGTAGGGTAACATTCGTTACAGACTCCCTAAAGAAAATGGTGCTGTTAAAAGGAGATTTAATAAAACAGAGCTTCAAAGAGCTGAGGATAAACGGCTTGTTCAAGCCCGAAAATTAATTAAGGTAAACTAAGTGTGGAAGCTTGGGAGGAAAAGTGATGAGAAAAATCAGTGTTCCAGCTGAGAGATTAAATGAGGGAGAGTTGGTCGAAGTGAGGAGCAAGCAGCGGAGATGAGGAATGAGTCGTGCTAGTGGAGATGACTCGTGAAATAATGACCTATCTAGAAGTATTTATAGAATAACCGATAGAGCTTTCACCAATTATCGGTTTCTGGCATACTCGTTCCTTCAGTTTTGCTGCTCATGTGCCGAACTATAGGCCGCGGCGGAGGGGTGGCCCTGCCTAACCGGAATAAGTGGGAGAAGTGTGAGGAGGGCAATGATGAGAACATTCGAGGACGCGTATACAGAAGCGCGGAGGGTCGTAGAAACGGGAGAGAGGGACATAGCTGGAAACGACGTAGCCTTGGCCCATGGTACGACGCGGTCGCTCGTGGTCGCTCTGTTGGTGCCTCGTGTGACGGGGACACGGCACACGCCAACCCCAACGTGTTGCCCGGGTAACGGTATCGATTTCAATGGCTGAGCTATGCAGCCAGCCCAACAGGGAGCGAGAGAGAGAGAGAGAGGCGATGCGAAAGCATCGAGCAACTCCGTAAACCCCCAACAGAATCGCCAACAGCGACTGAGCGACGCACCAGTAGCAGGAAGATCAGAAGCACACGGGGAGGCTTCCGGAATTCTCTGATGGTATATCCAACGCCACCTATCCTTCGGCGCTTTTCATTTTGTCATCGCGCCTCGCATCATCTTCCCCTAACCTCCAAAACTTTGCCCCTCCCTTGCTTTACCTCTCCCTCTCAGCACTCCTTTCCTAACACGATTAACCGCAAAGTACATGAGGCATCGCTATTGGAAACTCGAGTATTCCGATATGACATTTGCGAGCGCAGAGAGGGAGACCGGTGGCGAGGCTTGGCGGAGGATAAGAATGCCTACTTCAGCGCGTCTATCAAAGTGACGTTTTAATCCCGTCAAGACGCCATATTAGCCTCTCCCGACTAATTGCTTTCTCCTCCCTTTAGCCCCACCCGCAACAACAAACTTGAGTAATATCGAGCAAAGTAAAGTCGCCCGAGACACCCGATGATATTACCGACACGCCTCTTGTAATTCACCGAGCGAATGATGAGTAATCTTCCCCACGAGCTTCCTCAACCGCTTCGGCAATGTCTTGCTGCACTTTGCATTTTCAAGACTTCCCTGGTCCAACGACAACAAAACGATCGCGTTGATCTACAGAGCGAAATCTCAAGTGAGGTTAGGAATTATTGCGAAAAGGTGCCACAGCGCCACCTTTGGCATCCTTTGTATTTAACGGCTCGGCTCTTTCTACCTTTACGGAGAAATTATTCGGAAAGAAGCGTTCCCCACGAGCAAAAGAGCCTGGTGTAGGAATATAAAAAATAAAAAGTACGACGACACAAACATTTCGCCGTTTTCATTTCCCTTTCAGATACGCCTCCAAGTGCCTCCGAAGTGCCTCCGCTATGAAACCTCGGGTCCAACGATTCGTGATGAATATTACGCGGTAGTGGAATACTGGGTCGAATCCCAAAGGGATAAAAAGCCTTGAGGAAGGATACAAAAACAAACAAGTCCGGAATTGCAGTGGTTGTCGAATAAAGTTTTACGTTATGGCTCAAGTAGAGCTACTACGGAAAAGGCAAAAGTTTTAGCCTCTAGCCATATTCGAAACAATTGTTAATAACTTTTAACGACATCCGAACAGTTCCGGACTATTTTCGGATTCTACGTTATTATTCTCTTTTGCAGGATAAGAAATAAAAGTAATTACTTGCCTCGGGAGATGTACGACGAGTCGATGGGCACAGCTTACTTATAGCTGTCGCTGCGTTTCCCCGTCAATGAGAAACGATCGAGCAGTTCGCCACCTGGTGGTGAAAATTTCAAACCTGCGCCTCTCCTGAAATTTTTAACGGCGAATCATTGACGGGTTTTCATCCCAAAGAATATTGCAATTCGATTAACAACGAATGAGAAATTTTTATTCCATCACCCGCCATGGTCGAACGTTCCTTTTTTTCGGCAACAGCCGCGCGATGTTTTCGCCCGCCCGATCGAGTGAAAGCCCGCAAAGCAAGGGGATAGGTATAGAGGGAGCGAAAACGTATTGCAGCATGGAACTAGGAACGAAAAAATGATAATAGTGAATGGCAGCGCGGAGAAAGGACGAAGGGGGATGAAAAAAAGGAGCCGAATCCTCGAACGTGTGGACGTGAAAAGCGATTATTCATATACAAAAAGGCAGAACGGTATATGCGCGAAAGAGTGAGCTCGCTATCGGCCAACCAGAATCTGTTGTATTCGCTCCAACAATAGCGTCTCGCGAGTTTTTCTCTTTCTCTTTCCCCCCTACTGAAGCGTCTGCCAAACACGGCGTATATATAAACAATCAAAGCGTATCCTAGCTCCTGTAAACCCATACGTATATATAAAAAAAAAACCCCCCGAATGTTTTATTTATTCTATTTTTTTCTCCGCTCATATCAACCTCGCCCAATATGTATACGATCCGACGGATTCGCCCTATATCGTTTTAGTCTTGCCCGCGCCGCATTATGTACGTAAAAAATTGTACCGGGTGTCGTGAAATTCGTTACAATGGTTGGCTGACTCGAGACTTGTAACAATCGCATGATTTACAACGGAAAATTCCTTTTCCATTTTCCCGTATCGTCAACCGTTCCCGAGATATCAATGAAAACGTTTAACGGCCAATAAGACGAGCCCTCGGCCACGCCCAACCGGCTCAATCGCTTTATCTCATTGGTCGTTCACTAATCATCCGCTATCTCCGTTAAAAAGAAGCGTAGAAAAAAATGCAAAAGAACTTTTCTTCATGAAATTGATCAATCTGCATAATCCACATAATTTCAACCCGATTCCTGGCGCACCTTGTGCAATGCACATAAGGATATGTATCTCCGCGTGTACTGGCAATGTGCGCGGAAATCGGAGGCTCCTACACCGGTTGTTCCATCTGAAAAACATCAGTTTGGTTCTGCTTGTTTTGAGTTTCGTTGGCGAGATGTGGTGTGAGGCTTTGCAGCATCCTCCAACACATGCTCGTCGCTTGGATATTTACTCTCGAAAAAATTCACGATAATCAAGCAAAAGCTTTTTACTGCTTTTTCTTTTTTTTATTTAGTTCGTTTTATTCCAGTTTTTCTTTATTATTAGAGCACCTGTGTCGGCGGGGGCTGGTGTGTGCACTTGAAACGAATCGCACACGGGCCATTAAACCTAATACCACGATTTAAAAACATGTATACGCCACAAATGGTAAATTTTCTTTTGTTCTGCCCTCCTTTGATCCGTCCACGGGATCTTTTCTAGTTTTTTTTAAATTTATTTCCCTTCAAGCCTGCCCCTTTTTTTCATTCTGCTCGTTTTGTTTTTTTTTTTTTTTCCTTCTCGTCCCCGACGCAGTCTGCTCCTTCGAGATCGTTAAGCTCTAGATGCGATGTATAGAATTTAGGGGATTTCCGGTTGGAAGATCGCTGAACTTCTGCTCGAGAAGACGAGGCCGGAAGCTCTGCTTTTTCGCTTTTCAACTCGTCCTCATTTTGGCTGCTCGACCTCGAAAAGGCCACAAACTTTGTTGGCTGGAACGGCTTTGTCTGAAACAATATTCCACCCGATCTCTCGCGTATGTGTCTTTGCCTATAAAATTCGGCAGTGGATCGGGGCTGTGTGAGTTTTGCTTTTAGCGAGGAATATCGAATCAGTAATTCGAACACGTACGGAAGCACTGCCGAGAGTGCCGCGAAAGGCTCGAGTGCTTTTTTTTTTCGTTTCTTTTTTTTTTCACGACTCCCTACCTTTCAGAGATATTTTTTCTGCCGCGCCAATTTTCAAGCTCGTGAAAGCGAATTCTAGTGTTTTCTTTCGACCAGTCAGATGGAGAACAAAAAATAAAATAGAAAAAAACTAACTGGAAAGAGATCGATTACGAGGTGCTCGCAAATAGTGGTAATTTTCTCGAGGCAGGCATCGACATGAGAGCTCAATAATTTCACCACCGGCGAGAATTTAATAATTATATTAGCATAGCGTAAATTATCGATGCGGATATTGTTAATTAAGAAAAATGGCGGTCGAGAGTGTCGTTACACGCGCTAAAAGATCATCATCGGGCGGGGAGAAAAAAAACCAGCGCAGCTTATTGATCAATACCGATTTTGGCCATGAGTATCGAAAGGAAAATGAAAAAAACTTACCGATCATTTTCGGGTACGGTAGATTGAGGTTGTCCATGATGTGAACAAATTCCTCGAGGGATTTCGTCAGGCGAGGATTGAATTTCCGTTCTTCGGCGACACTCGTGACCATTCGTCCGTTATAATCGTGAGCGGGATACAATCGAAAGTTTTCCGGCAATTGGAAAATTTTCGAGTGGATCGACTGGTACAGAGTCGCTGCGGACCCTTCCTATAGGCAAATCAATTTATTCTCATCATTCGATAAACAATTATTATTCACTCGAAATCATTAAAATTCATCATTTTTAACAACGAACCTGAAAGTCGGTTCTGCCACAGCCACGAATGAGCAGAGCGTCGCCGGTGAATGCTATTCCCTGTTCGTCACAGACGTAACTAACGCATCCTGTATGAAAGTGAACTAAAGACGTTAATGAAATTCCCAATGTCCCGAGTTACGTGTCGGCCACTCGAGTGTCTCGAGTGCCCAGAGACTTTACCGAGTTATTAATGCATTTTCAGTGTTTTCAGTGACAACTCAATTTTCTCTGACCACTCAGGACTGAGTGGCTTTTGAATTTCTCGAATTTTGAGTGCGCCGATAATTATACAAATTTTTAGTGTCCCCAATGATGCTTGAGTGCCGAGAGACAATTCTCTGAGTTTCCTGAATCATTAATGCATTTTGAGTGCTTCGAGTGCCAACACAATTTTCTCTGCCCACTCAACACTTAGTGACTTTTGACTTGCCCGAGTTTTGAGTGCTCTATGTATTAGTTAATTTTTTATTTTGAGTTTCTCTAGTTTTGAGTGCGCGCTGAATATTTATCGAATTTTGAGTGCCCCGATTTATTCTGGACTGTTCAGAGAATTTTTTGAATTTTTAATGAATTTTGAGTGCCTTGAGTGACCAATTAATTTTGAGTTCCCTGAGTGCGCGTCGATTATTAATGAAATTTTGAGTTTCAGATTTATCATTGAGTTTCGAGAAAAAAAAATCTGAGCCTACACAGTCGCGAATTGCATTTTGAGTGCCAAAAATGTATTTAGAGTTCCTCGAATTGAGTGTCGAGCGAATGTTGAAATATAAAGTAAATGTCTGACCTTCGGTGTGTCCGGGAGTCGGTAAAACTTTGAGCTTGTGCCTTCCGAACGTGACGAGGTCGTTGGGCTCGAGGAAAACGTCAGCTTGGGCACCGCTTGTCCGAGATATCATCGATTTACAGCCAGGCAATAACGATTTTAGTTTTCCCGTGCCCGTTATGTGATCCGCGTGCATGTGGGTGTTGACTGTCGAATTGAATGAAAAAAAAAAAACAAAAACAAAAAACACGTGGATTTTTTTGACGATTTTGAAAATGCTGGAAATCTCTGCTTTATTAGCTAATTTATAATACTGCTGCCTCTCCACCCAACTGCACGAGGATAAAACATCGGAAATGTAATAAAAGATTCGGGAGAGACGCTTGAAAAAGTGCCCGAAGGATTTTATGTCGAGTCTTGGAGAAGAACGCTACAAAACTCGCCGCCTTTACCCTCCGGCGATCTTTGGCAACTTAATTCACAGCCTGAAATCGCATCAGTGCACGATTTCCACGACGAAACTTTCTCGTTTCACCGAAATCTCGATTTATACTTGTATATAGAATTCCGAAGTTTCGAACAATAGAAACTTGCCATTCCCAAGCCGCCATTTTGTTTCGTAGTAATAAATGATACATTGTTTCAATAAAATTCCTCTTATTCGCCTTTCGTCGAATGTAAACACTTTTTTACGAGAATTTTCCAAGCCGTCGCCTTTCCTCCTTTTTCTCGACCAGCGATTCTAGTAAATTCCCTCCATGCGGTTCCGAAGAGAAACGGACGTCAATTTTTAACCGCGATTTACATTTTTTTTGTACTCACGAGCATATCGAAGTTTCAGTTCGAGCTCCGCGATGATTTTTGCATCACGATCCGCCCACTCGATGACCGGATCGATGAGAACTGCATCACGAGTTTTGACATCTGCGAGCAGATACGTGTATGTGCACGATTGCGGATCGAAAAACTGCTCAACAAAAACAACACGCGAATAACAATTGAGTTTTTATAGGAAATTTGCGAACCGAAAATCGTTAGGTCAAAAATACATCGCGACTCTAGCGGCCGCAGTCGGCATCACCAAAATGGCGGCTCGATTCGAATCGAAGATTATTTACATCGCAAATCAATTGAAAGGGGACAAAAATAATCGATAAAAATCAGCGACTTCTCGTTACAAAGTCTCTTCTGATTATTTTTTATCTCAAGGTAATTTGGAAGGTAAAAGAAATGGCGATTCGCCATTTTATCGAAATTACCTGGCGAAACAAAAAATCTTTTGACAGAGGCACGTGCTCCATCGCACTGTTCGCACTGTATTTTCGCACACTTTGTCGCAACACTAGACTACGCAAGGCTGTGCGTTGCTTTGAAACTGCGACGATTATTTTATTCATAACTCGCGATCGAAAAATCAAGCCCGAAGCGATAAAAAATCGATCGTGCTCGTCGAGCTCATTAATTACGACTGTGACCCGCACTCAAGAATGCATTCACGGCACAGATTATCGTTTATGCCCCCCAAATGTTTGTTTGCACCGAGTCACAACTACGACGCGAGCACTCGCGAGTTACAGTTAACCTTAGAATTCAGTTAACCACGAAACCCCCACAGAACCGAAATTTAGAAAGTCGGACTTGTTCGAAGATGCAAAATGGATAAATATTCACCCACATTTTTGGGCCTCACTCGAATTATTAAATAATTATTCCATTTCGAACACTCAACGTCAACGAGATAGCAGGTCACCGGAGTGAAGGACCGAAGCCGTCATCTTACGACAAATTTGACAAACTTAGCATTACCGACGGCCGGTATAAAGCAACTTTGCCTTATTGGTGCTATATTTATCAACTACACGATTATTATCGTCTCACAATTTTATTTTTAATCGACGTAATGATTGACTCTCGTGGTTGTCAATTCCAATTCCCAGATTATTTCGTCTCGATTATTTTCTCCTGTTCGTCCGTTAGTAACGCTCGTCGTCGCTGTTGCGAGAGGCGAGGTCGCCACAGTTTCACGCGTTTGCATCGGTTTCCGGCTGACGAGCGGCCATCTTGTTTTAGCTCTTTCCGGTTATCGCCGTCGCAGAGGTGCGTGGTCTTTGACATATAATTCATAATTATTTAAATAACACTAAAACAAATTACGAAATGTGGAAAAAATTTGTTTTGTGACCGTGTGTTTTATTTTCACTCGAAATCGAGTGGATTATCGTGTTTCGTTCTGTGCAACGCCAATGCAAGAAATATTTTCCTTGCTTGGCGTTGCTTCGTTCACCCATGTGGCCCGAATCTTCTTTTTTTTTCTCTGAACTCTCGATGTTATGTTTGCTCATTGTTAATCATATATTTTGCGCTTTTTTTCCAGATGCCTTCCGTAACTCTTAAGGACGTTGACCAAAACAAATTCGTCAAGGCTTTTGCCGCGTTTCTCAAAAAGTAAGTTTCATCAATCATTCCCAAGTGACATAACCTCTAAAATCATTTAGTTCCCCTGAAGTTTCTTGTTAACCTCAAAAAACTGTATTTTCCGGTTCGAAACTGCATCCACCGGTGTATTCACTCAAATTTCATTCCCCGAAAGTATGACAGCCGATTTATCGATCGGAAATAACCTCCAAAATTGTTGTTTTATCTCGAAACCTTTTCCATCGCGTTTTCGACTCAAAATATCAAAAAATCATACAATTTTTGTTTTAGAAGAGCAAAAAATCAATTTTAACCCCAATCGACCTTGATAATTTCATTTTTTACTTAAAAATCGATGTCATTGTTCAATTTTCGTTCCCCAAAAATAAAAAATTCCTCAAAATTGAAAAAGTTCCCGAATGTCAAATAAAATTCCATTTTCTTTTTTTTTTCTCGAAAAAAAATCAGAACCGGCAAAATGCCCGTTCCCGAATGGATCGACATTGTCAAGTCGGCTCGCTTCAAGGAGCTTGCTCCCTACGATCCAGACTGGTATTACATCAGGTGCGCTGCGCTAGTCCGACACATTTACATCCGCAGTCCAATTGGCGTTGGTGCGGTTACGAAAATCTTTGGTGGCCGCAAACGCAACGGCACGCACCCAAGTCATTTTTGTCGTTCCGCCGGTGGAGTCGCTCGCAAGGCGCTCCAGAGCTTGGAGCACATTAAATTGATCGAGAAAGCTCCTTTGGGTGGACGCAAGCTCACCAGCCAAGGCCGCCGGGATCTCGACCGAATTGCCGCTCAGGTCAAAGCTAAGACGAAGAAACAACTCAAATTGCAAGAGACTCTTGTACTTTAAGATTTGTTCAACATTATATAAATAAAAACACGAAAATTTAATTTTCTCGTCTCTTTTTTTCATTATTTATGCCCTGCACCAGTCTTTCAAAAATTTCTTTAAATTCACTTGCGATTTTCATCATTCATTGTCCATAATTCATCGAGGATTTTTGTTTCTTCGGAAAATGGAAAAAAATTTGTTGTCGGTAAGTTACCGACGATCGGTAAAACGTTTGTATTTTTATCGTGTATCGGTAATTTTCCTGCATAGCTATGAAAACGCATAAATGACCGGCGTCGAAATATCTTTTTTTTTTATTCGATGTCAAAGTGAAAAAATGACCTCGTCGAGAAACAGCAAAATCTGCATCAGCGTTTGAGTCTCGCTGATTGTAAACAGTTTTCATGGACGCCGCGTGGTATTCAATACGATTTTGTATAATCGAAATAATGCTCAAAATGACGCGCGGTTATTATTGCATGAAGAATAGTTTGAATTTAGGGCGCTCAGTGGCGCTGCAATCGCGGCGAGAAATATCCGAGGGCGTCGAGTGTCTCGTGCGCGAGGAAAACAATAACAACAAACGCTCGGCGCAAGTGAGAGGCGAACGAATACACTCGGATAGATATAGATATAGAATAACGGTGGTGGATAAATGAATAAAGGAATAAAAGAAAAAGGCAGGATCGCGTTTGGTTCAGTGGTCGTGCGTATGTGCCTCGAGCGAGTGAGTGTTCGGTCCGCGACGTTGGCCGAGTTTTCGTCTTTCAGTGAGTGAAACAAAACGCCGTCAAAAAATAAGAAACAAACGGGAGATAAATATATATGTTTGCGGATAAGAGTCAGTGATGTTTCGTTCGTTCGAGGTGAAAGCATCGCTCGAAAAAATGTCGCGAATATGAACAAGTTCGCGATGTTTTGAGGGGCCGGGGAGGGCCGAGAAGAGAGGGGCAGGCATGAAAAACTGGAAATCCGATCGAGTAGCAAAACGAGCGTGAAATTAAAATTCCAAACGACATATCGAAAAAATGTCAAATTGTAAATTCAATGTGTGAGGTTGGATTTTTCTTGGCTATCGAACCTGTACGATTTTTTACTCGCCGCATCGTTCCGTCCGGAATCTATTGCGAAACGCCTCGACGGCTATATTTTTCCTAAAACTTCCAATCGAATCGGGGATTTCGGGAATTTATTGAAAAACGACGAAAAATAACGATCGTTGGTCATGAATCGAAAAAGGGCGGGGATGGGCGAGGTACGCACGAAGACGAGGCGAAGTCTCACTGGATTTTGAAAACGGCCCATAAAAACATTGAGAGTTACTAAAAAAGGGAAAAAAATCGAATTGTCTATTCTCAAAAGTGCGCGGCGCAAAAATCTTTCCACGATTAATTCCCCACTCGATGCGAGTGCAAAAAAAATTCGTGGGCGTCCATTTTTTGCATTTCGCTAGTTGTTTTTTCGATCCCCACCGAAAATACAGCTTTTCCTATTGTCAGTGAGTGTTTAGTGTGTGTTTTGTTTTTCCTCACGTCGCAAACAAGTGTGAAACTTGAGAAAAACGTATATTGTGAATTTTCGGTGCTCCGATTGTGAAATAAATAAAAATACGAAAATCATCAACATGCCGGGATTAATCGCGGTCAGTGAATTCGTCGAGGAAACTAGGGAGGACTATAATTCACCGACTACGTCGACATTCGTATCGCGAATGCCACAATGCCGGCAAACCATCGCTGCTCTCGAAGAAGTAAGAAATTTATTCATCAAATTTACCAAATTCCCTCTCCCGAGCAATTTCTCATTTCCTTGTGCATTTTTTCCGGATCAAACGAAAGACCGAAGGTGTGAGGCCACGCTGTCAAAACTTGAACCGATTCTGACCGTTCTAACCTCGCGTTTCTCGCGTCTTTGTCTTTTTCTCGATTGTATGGGCGATTCCGTGTAAAAAGTCGAATCCCCAAAAAGAAAACTGAGCTAGGGAGTCGCCAATTTTTGTCAAGTATGTTGAGAGTGTTCGGAGGGTCGTTGATTTTTTCCAGAATTTTTAAGCCGATATTTTGGCGGGAAAAAAAATATTTTTCAAATTTTTTTCTTCGATCATCGTTTGCCAATTTTTCAATTCCCCAATTTATTTCTCGATCCTTCGCAATCGTGTCGTGAACAAAAAACGACGAAAAATGATTGACGGATATGGAACTATCGAAATGAAAAGTGACTCTGTCCGAGCTGGTCAATCGCGTTTGGGTGAGAGAAAAAAACTGAAAAAACGCCAGAGGGGCGTTCGTCAGTTTGGACTTGTCGGTTGTGCAGCTCTTCTCGATTCCTCTTCTTCCTTCCTTCGTGTGTTTTTTTTTCTTCACAAGAGCACACCTAAAAGTACTTTCACCGCGTTGTACCCGATTGCGTCGTGCTTTATGACGAAATTCCTCATTTTTTCTATGCCCTCTCTCTCTCGCGCTGTCGCGTTCCCGCAGCCTTACACATCGAGAAAAAAGTGAATATTGAGAAAAAACATAGACGAGCAATCGAGAATCTCAAATAAAGTGTTTCACCAAGATTTTTCATGTAAATTAAAAACTTTTCCAATGCTTTCTTAAATTCAGGTCAATTTGACCCGAAACGTTTTCCAAATCGACGTTTTCCGATTTCACGTCCATTTTCCTTTTTTTTTTAAACTATATCCGGTGGGCCCAAATATCGGCTCGGGTCAAAATGACCCAGTGTGTACTCGAAGGGTAAATAATTATTATTAAAAAATATATAAATGTAAAGGAAAGAATATGTTAAAGAATTAATAAAAATCTATAAATATAAGAAATATAATAAATTAAAAAATAATATTTTTCGTTGGTGCGTCGATTCGGCGAGGTCTCGAGTGTGTAAAGAAAGACGAAGAAGGAAATAGCGGTGGTTGGTCGTAAAATATTCAGAGCTGTGTGCAAAATCGACACCGGCACGAGGAAAAAGAGAGAAAAAGCTAAAGAAATCGAAGTCTGGAGTGTCTAGTCTTGAAAAACGTTTCTGCACACTCGAGGACTCATCGAAAAATGTTGCTGAACCGACACAAACGACGACGAGTCTTTCCATTGGGCGTTTTATAATGTTGGCGATTAATCGAGTGTGACGACGAGAGACGACTCCGAGGAGAGCCAAAAGTCTCTTGGTAGGTCGATGCTTCTGAAACCCTTTCGATCTTTCACCCGTCACAGATCGAGATCAAAAGTCTCGATTAAGCAAATAACTGCTTCGCCTCGTTTAAATTTAAAATCCAAATATAAATCGAAGAAAAATCGAAAAATATTCACATTTTTTTTTCGCCATTCCATTTCTTCGAGAATATTTACGAGACGATCATTATTCACGAATATAAAACGGAGATTAATATCCACACACGAGCACCATTCGGAGTCTCGGACAATTTCCGGCAACGAGGAGAGGCAAAACGAGAACCCAGATGTTCGGGAGCGTAACGCATTAGTATTTCGTATATGGGCTGTTCCGTGCGCGAACGAAATTTTTCCCAAAATCCAAAATTCTTCATGAAATTATTTTTTTTTAATTTTTGATCGACAAAATAGAACGGATTTCGGTGATTTTTTTTTTTTCAGTTCTTCGTACTCGGGCGAATTTCTCAAAAATACAAGATTTCCAGAGTTTGTGCGGAATATTCGCGATTTTTTTTTTTTAATTAAAGGAAAGACTGGATTCGCTTTTATTTCGATGTTTTTTCGAGCCTCGTCGTCGTCGATTTTGCATTTCGGGCGTGGGGAGTCGAAAGGAAAAGTGTGGGCGAGTCTGGATTTTCGTTAACCCAGATACGTTCTTGGTCCTGCGGTGCGCGACGGACTCTGCAGTAGTTGCGGCACGCGCTAATTATTCGCAACGAAATTTTTTATTCGCAAAATTTAAAAAAATCAAAAAATTCAAATTTAATAAATTTTCTAAAATAAACCAAGACGAAAAATGGCGATTTATCGTATTGGCTGGCACATTCGCGAAAAAAATTACGACTTCGAAAAAAAAAAAAACAAAAAAAAATGGAAATAAAAAAAATAACGACGAAAAATGGCGTTTTTTTCGTATTAGCCGGCCCGAGCGCGATCGTGAGACCGGGGCGTACAGCTAAAAAGTAAAAAAATCCGCATTCCAAAAATATTTTCATCGTGTGCCTCTTTTCCTGCAGTTCTAAATCGAGCAAAGTTTATTTAAATCCTCTCGGCTCGTAAGAAATTCAGGGAGAGAGACTGTTCGCCGAGCGCGCGCGCGCTTTCCGTTTTATTTCGCTAAATCGCGCGCGCACGCATAAATAAGAAAATGCAGAGAGAGAGAGAGAGACGTTGCTGCTGCGAGCTTGATGTTGTTGCGTTTACGCAAATTACGTCATTTCCACATATCCGATGACACTCGATAATGACAACTAAAATAGCCAACAACGTTGACTCGTTGATTCCCCGATTTTTTATTCCCGTCGAACGTGCATTCCGATTTTCAAGGTCAAACGCGGCCATCCAATTGAATTTCCCTTCAAGGTCAAATTTTTCAGAATAAAAATTCGAAAAAATCGACGATTTTCGATCGCGACTGTACGCAAATCCGACGATTTCGGAAATACTCGGGATTCCTCTCGACATTTCGATAAATTGTTGAATTTTTTTTTAAATTCACGTGCCGCGTATTTAAAATCCCCCTCGTCCGAGCGACATTCTCGTGGCGTAATTTTTGGACAGAGCCAACAGCTGCGATCGATCCGAATGGAGAGAAAAATAAAAAGGAGGGAGAGAGAGCGAAATAGTATGAAGATTGGGGCCTCTCGGGGGCTCGCCGCGGAGCAACCGAGTCGAGCCTCTCGTCCGTTTTTAGCGAGTCCATCACACCTGGTGCATACATCCGTGCGAGGCCCATCAACCGGAAAGTCATTCCCCGAGTCTGTTTGCTCGTCAAACTCTCCGGATCTTTCTCTCCGGAGAGCGCGCGGCATGAGGTCACGCCGCGCGCGGACCAGCTCGACCGACAACTTTTTTTTTTTCTCGACTCGTCGCATACACTATCTTCGCCATCTTTTCCTCTTTTCTTCCGCCTGCGCCGCGCCCCTTAATAACTCCCGGCTCTTGGCTTTTCCATTGATTTTTCCAAACTCCCACGGTCATTCATTCCTGCACGCGATGACACGCTCGCAGGATACTCGTTCGTTAGAATCCAACGAGACATGCATTTTCGAAAATTTTATTTTATAACGAAAAAAAAAACAAAAAAAATTATTATTCATTTTTCATTATTTTGACGTTTTCTTAATTATTTATTGTTTAATTTTATTTTTTTTGCCCTCCTGGCATTTTTCAAAATGCCATTTATTCTTTATTTCTTATTTTTTTTTGCCGCTTTTCCAATTTTTTTCAATTATGCATTTTTCCCCCCATTTTGCGGAATAAGCACATTAGGAGAGATGAGAGGAAAGGGTGTAACAGAAAATCCTGTTTGTCTTGGTCGAAAGAAAGTTTTGTTAATGCACGATTAGAAAACGTAGAAAATATTGTGGAGACCCGATCGCGAGCGTGGCGCGAACTGGAGTGGCGAACAGCCAACCCCCCACTCTTGCCGCGTCGCTACATCGACGCGCCCCATTGGCTGCTCGCGCTCGACAGCGCTGCCCATCCCTCCTTCCCAGAAAAAAATCAACACAACGTTTTTTCTCGGAAATTTCGCGATCTTTTTGGCCAATCGACGGCAAATATTGTTTTTGCTCAGCCTGTAGATATTCGATGACGCAGATACGGCCACGAGAGAAATGAGGATGGAAAATAAACTGTACTCGTCGCTCATTGGCCAAGAGGAAATTGTCGAGTTACAGAGCGAAGCAATGGAGAGCACTGGTTTTGCGTTCGGCGAATTAACGCTCCGGGCTCTGTTTGTAAATTACAGCACGTACAAAACCGTTCGCGCAGATATAAACGACCTACCAAGGACGCGGGGCCCCCAGGAATTCCTTCCATTCTCCCCAACGCCGCTGCTACAGCCATCACAGCTGTATCACCTGCGCTCTTCGCTCCCTCTCTTCTTTTCTTTTCTTTCTTTCTTTCTTCTATTTCTTTCGCCGCCGCTCCCCCCATTTATTTTCTTCTCGTCTCTTCCTCTCGCTTGGCTCGTGCTCGCACGAGATAATAACACAAAAAATGTATTCCAACACGAACACCATCTCGGAGATTCTGTGCATTCTCGTACAAATTTATGCTCCATCGTTTTTCCCCTAACTTAACCTCAAAAATTACTTTTTCTCGCGCGGTAAAATTCCGACAAATTTTTCTCAAAATCTCATCTTTTTCGAACACAAATTTGGTTTTTTCGTCATATTATTCATTTTCCAACTTCCGCCGACGTAAAAAAATCAGATTTCCAAAAATCTCGAAGTATTTTTGTTGTTGTTTTTTTTTTTTTTTTGAAAATCCAAAATCAATCGTTTTTTCGGACAAAATGAATTCCTCAACCGGTCGAGCCTCTAGGACGCGACCTCGGAGTGAGCGCGTGCGCGGTAAGGAGCGTGAGAAAAGAGTGGAGGCGATTGAAAATTAAGGGGGAGGAGAATAAGGAGCGAAAGAGAATGAAATAAAAAGTGATAAACAAGCTGTGCAAGCGGGAAGGTCGTTCGTGTCCATACGCGTTATTGAGGACGACCCGCGACCGGCATCAATGAGACGCGCGCGCGACCCATTTTTTTATTTTTCCATGCCGCCCATTCGACTTTCGCTTACGACGCATTTATTTCAACTCTCATTTTCTTTTTTTTTTTTTTCTCTCCAAAGGCTTCCTCCATGTTGACGTTTCTCCTGATTCACCAATTTCAACCTTACATCACATTTAACTTTTCCCACTTTGTTCTTTTGCCATAATTCAATTTGGATCGTCGGAAAACCCGTCAAATTTTTATTCACTCATTTTATTTTATTTTATTCAATTTTTGTTTGATTTTTTTTTCATTTCATTAATTTTATTGTTTTATTTTTTGACGAATGCTCAATTATGGTCTCGCGACGATTGCCGAGATCCCCGATCGCGCGAGTTGTGGCGTTGACGATTGAATAATAAGCGTCAGGTTTGCGCGCCAACTGCGTATCGAAAACCCGCCTCGTCTCGCTCTTCTCATTAATTATGTATTCGGCGCTAAATTCAATGCAAAATCTTGATCGTTAGTCATTTCCGCGTTTCCGCCCACGCGACCATGATTAATTTATAAAAATCATAATAATCGGGTCATTCGTTTTTTGATTTATTGAATTGACACGTAACTCACGCGTGAAGAGATGAAAAGATCGCGCGAGCAACATTATCATGCGCCATATACAAAACAACGAAGACTCGGACGAACCGGCAGTCGAAAATAATCGAACGCCTTTGAACTTTCGACATTCCTACGTGCACGAGGTCGATAATGCAACGTCAATCGTTTTTGTACACACGTCAGACTGCCATTTTGAGAGAGTAACCAATCTCAAAGGCCTCCATCCTTCATTAGAACTTCGTTCACCGATCGAGAGACTGCAACGACCGTCTTTCGCTCGTTAAAATTCAGTGATAATATCTACCACGATATTTCGTCGCGAAACCTCGAAAATTACGTCCCATCGAGTCCGGGCGGAGGAAAAAATAATAAAAATAGTGAAAAATATAAATTTTCTTAATATTCCCGTGGAAAAAATCGCCAAACCTCAAAAATTTTCTAAAATTTCGTGGTGTGAAAAAATTGTTTGATGGTTCTCGAGGTCAGGCTTACGCTTCGCTCGACGCAGCGCGTTATATATCGTGCGCGTGGTCCGGCGGTGAGTCGTCCAGTACTTTCGCATGTAAATAAACATCGTAGCAGCAAAACTTGGACTTGCCCCTCGATCGTCATTCCTCTCTCCGGTTTTTATTTTTCTTTGCCTCTTCGGAACGTTTCTTTCGAACCAAGTTTTTTCCCCGATAAGATTGTGAAAAATTCTTACTCGTTTTTTCGTATTTTTTTGTCGGGAGCCAACATTTTTGTTTTTCTTACGATTGTCCGAGGATTTTCAAGCTCGTACCTCTCTTCGGTATCGACCTCCTGGTCTTTCGGGTCCCTGACCCCGAGACCACGTAAAAAATGAATATTCACTAAAAATAATTTTGTCTTATGTTTTTCCAGACCCTGGACTTCGATCGAGATGGCCTGACCAAACTGAAGAAAGCCATTAAGGCGATACACAATTCGGGGAATGGTGAGACATTTTTAAAATTCAATAATCCTGTTCCGAGGCTCGCACCTCGCAACTTTCGCTATGTATTAGTCTCAATTTCCTTTTTTCCTCGCCCGAGAATTCCTCAGAACATATTTTTCACATAAAAATCAAAAAAATCAGTTGATGAGCTCGATGGAGTGGGAAACGTTGGGGATTCATGGAGAACCATTGTTGGCTCGATCTCGAAAAATTGCTCGAACGATTTTCACCAAAAAAAAAAAAACAAAAAATCATAAAAATTGTTTTCCAACGAGAAAAATGAATTTTGTCCCTTCCCAACGATCGGGCGCGGGTTTTCAAAGGAAAAACGCAGTCCGAAGCACAAGGATGAGCTTCCGGAGGTTTCCCATCGTCTTATTTTGCTCGAAGCAGAAAAAAGAGTGGGAGCGAGCGTTTGCGAGGGAAGAGCTACAGAGAGAGAGAGAGAGAGAGCTCTATGGGTCAAAGGATCGAGAGAGGGCATGCGCCGGTTGGTCTTGTACGATGAGCGTTATTCGGGGAGGGGAGGGGGGAAATCCATGGGAAGTTGAAAGACCGAGAACCGAGGGGGTAGACAGATCGATTTTTAGTGGCGCCTGTGTGCACTTTCGAACCTTCCGCCGTACACATAACGGACAAAGCGTCTTGGTACGTCGAGCCATCGAGACGATGCTCGGGATTGGATATGACTCTGCAATCAGTCACCCCGACTGATTCGATCAAGTCCCTTAACAATCTCCTCGCATTTATACGCTCGAAATAATTTTCCCATTGTTGATAAAAATATTCAATTAATCGTTCCAGTGCACAGAGCTCCTGTGAGGGCGTATTGGGTCAATCTGACCCAATGCGTTTTTCAAATCGTTGTTTTCCGATAATTTTTTTGGTTTTTTGGTTCTTTTTTTTTTTTTTTTTCCAATTTTTTTTCTTAATTTTTATTTTTCAATCAATTATCCACATTGTATGGGTCCAAATTTGAATTTTCAGGAAAACGAAAATTAAATTTGGCTTATTTTCCCTTTTTCGTAGTTATCCACACTTCATGGCTCGAAATGAATTTTTTCGACGAGAATAAAATACGAAACGTTGGCATTGAATGCCAGAGAATCGGGGAAGAAAAATTTTTCGGGTCCTAATGACCCAGTGTGTACTCGAGAGGTCATAATTCGTGAAAGGCGTTTGGTAAACGAGAAAAAAATAAATATTGTGGGTTACGAAATGTCGTGGCTGCGAGGGCAAAACAAATTGAGGAAAGTTTTGTACACGCGAGACGCAAAGTGGGAAAAACGAGGCTGCTATTTCATGTGGCCATGCCCCCCCCCCCGAACGTTTATAAACCGGTGGGACTTGCTGATCGAGAAAAAAACAATAATAACATAGCAAAAGCGGAGAATTTATTTAAAAAAATGGAATAAAAATGGGAAAAAAGGAAAAGGAGGGATAAAAGTGAAACAAGAGGAACGGGAATGAACAGAGAGAAACTGAGATGTATGGATCGGAAGTTGGAAGGCGTTACCGCAGTTTATCTTGCCGCATGCACGAACAGCGGATAGCGAGCAGCACGCGCGTTGGATAAACGTGCGCGAACGTGTGCGGAGAGGAAAGAGGAACGGGGCGGCAAGCAGGGACGGCGATTTAAATCGACACTGGGTCTTTTTGACCCGAACAATTATTTTTCACCGATTCTTTGACATTTTTTAAAAAAATTTCATCATAAAATTCGTTTGGGCCAAAAAATTGGATAAAAAATAATTTTAAAAAATCCGATTACCGGAATACGACGATTTGAAAAACGCATCGGGTCAGATTGACCCAAATGCCGTCAATATATGTTTTAAATATATTGTTCAACCAAAAATGATAATTGAATGCCAAAAAGTTGGTTGCTATCGAATACGAAACGATTAATGACCGAAAAATCGTTCGGGTCAAAATGACCCAGTGTGTACGCGGCGGGGTAAATATTTTTTTTTCCTTTTTTTTTTTATAAAAAAACGAGATCCTGCGAGGAAGTAAAAATTGAGCAAGCGGAAATTGCGTCCGGGAAGCTTATCAGCGATTTTTTGAAAAGTCTTGCGGAAGCGAACGCGTTCGGTGATTACATCGGAGAAGAGTGAACGCGTCCGTGGATTTATTCGGCATTAAGTATCGCGTTCGGAAAGGCTCATCGGAATTAAAATGAGCCAGCAAATAAAGTCGAGAAACTTTCATCGCGATCGCAATTTAGACTTTTCCGTTCAGACTGCGTGATTTTTTCACGCAAAGTCTCACATTTTATGAAGTTTTATATTTTATTTTCGTTTTTGAGAAAAAAATTAATTTCCAGCCAAAAATTTCGGGCCATTTTGAGCGAAATTTTTTTTTTACCCTCCAATTTTCGGTAAAAAAAACGAAAAACAAAAAAAAAGGAAAAAGAATAATGCACTCTCTGTACACGGAACATTTGAAAATTGTTAACGAGTGCTCGAATGCACTTTTTCGCGCTCTTGATCCGGGGAAATCCGAGAGCCGAGAGGGCGCCCTTAAGACTGACGTACAATGGGACGTGAGTAGCTTGTTCTTTTGCCAACCGAACGAGCTCCTTCAGAAATTTAATGAGACGACTATACAAGGCTCTCCCAACGATACCAATGACCTTTCCAAACATTATCGTCTCTACGAACCTTCTGAGTTCCAATAAAAAGGCAATAAATTATTAATTAGATATTAAAATGAATAAATCGAGTCGAAAGTGATTTCGAGGTCGAAAAAAGAATTTTTCAACATTTCGAAATGACGAGGCATGTCGGAAAATTCTAGAAATGTCAAAAATAACAAATTGAGGCGGAAAATTTAATGGAGCTCGAAAAAAAATATTGAAAAAATTTTTTTTTTTTAAGCTCCAAGGTTTTAATTTCGGTTTCTGAACTTTTTTAGCCCATGTCGACAACGAAGTCTATCTTGGTCGAGCTCTGGAGAGGCTCGGAGACGCTGCCCTTAAAGAACAAGAACCCGATATCGGCGCTGCTTTCCTCAAATTCGCTGTCGTCACCAAAGAACTCAGTGCTCTCATGAAAACCCTGGTAAGTTAAAGAAAAAACGCTTTTTAAAAACGCTTTTTAACATTTTTTTTCAATTTTTTGCATTTTTTTCAATTATTTCGAATTAAAAAAAAAAAAATTTCAATTTTTTTTTCTCTACTATTGAAGCCAAGTACTCCTCCGTAGACACACATGGGTCTGGGGTGTCCAGCTCATTCGGCGAATTATGAAAAATCATAATAATAATTTTTTTTTTCGATAAAAACATGGAAAATAATTAAAAAGAAATTTTTGACGATTTGAAATATTTCTTATAGAAATGATGTCGTAAAATATAAATTTTTGCTGCTAAGATTTTGAGCTTACGAAAAATAAACAATTTGTATTATTGCTCGTTGGGATATTGGTCGTTAGCGATGACGCGTGAATGAGCTACGTCAACATATCGTTTCATATCGAGTCGCTGAGAAACTCGTTACGCAATTCTACCGTCTCATATTCTATTCCCGACTCGTGCCATTTTTTTTATTTAGTATCCTCTCTGCCGTTTATGGCAACCTTCCTGCCTCCCTCGGCTCGACGATTTTCGTCGTCAATGAGACTCTCCGCGTTGAGAATATTTCCTGGCCAAGATTGCAGAGTCTCAAAAAAAAATTATCATTTTTTTTTCAAGCTCAAAAAACGAGGCAACGTTGATTTTTAATTAAATTCTTCTGGTTCGCCAAGAAATGTCCCTGAGCCCGAGATAATTTCCAAAATTCTCATATTTGGACTGAATTTTTTTTTTAATTTATTTTTTGACCGAATTTACAAAAAAAATTCTCTTTTTTTTCGATCTCAAAAAACGTGCGACCGAATTTTTTCCACTTTTCCAAAAGATTTCCCTTCGGCCCGAGTCGATTTAAAAAAAATGCAATTTTTATCTCGTCAGATGCAAAACATCAACAACATCGTGATGTTCCCATTGGATTCGGTGTTGAAAGGGGACTTGCGAGGTGTGAAAGGTGATTTGAAGAGGCCGTTCGAGAAGGCATGGAAAGACTACGAGGCCAAGTACGCCAAAATCGAGAAAGAAAAAAAGCAGCACGCGAAGGAGGCTGGCCTGATCCGTTCGGAAGTCACGCCCGCGGAAATAGCCGACGAAATGGAAAAGGAGAGACGTTTGTTTCAGTTACAGATGTGCGAGGTAAATTTTTACAAAAAATCCAGCCAAAAATCCCATTTCTTCGTCCTAAAAAAGAATAAATAAATCAAAATAAAAACAAAAAAAATTCTCTCCCAGTATCTCATCAAAGTCAACGAAATCAAAACGAAAAAGGGTATCGAGCTTCTGCAACATCTCGTCGAGTATTATCACGCCCAAACCAAGTGAGTCTCCGTTCCAATTTCAAAATAAAAATAAAAAAAATAAGAAAAACAAATCAAAAAATGAGAAAAAAAAAATAATAATAATAATAATTCTCAAAAATGTTCTAGTTATTTCCAAGATGGCCTGAAAACTATCGAACATTTTGGATCGTACGTCGCCGATTTGAGCGTTAAATTACAAAAGATTCGACAAAATCAAGACGAGGAACGAAGACGATTGACCGAGCTGCGTAGTCTGTTGAGGAGTTCCGGTTGCGACAAGGAAGTGAGTCCGAAAAACAAAAAAATGATTTTTAGAAATTTTTTTTTCTCTTATTTTACGTTTTTTTTTTTTTTTTTTTTTTTTTTTTTTTTTTTTTTTTTTTTTTTTTTTTCTTTTTTTCTTTCAGTTAAATGCCAACGCCAGCGCCGGTTACTCGTTGCATCAGCTGCAAGGAGACAAACAACACGGTGTCACGAGATCGGGGCATTTACTGAAAAAGAGCGAAGGCAAAATGCGACGAGTCTGGCAAAAACGACGATGCGCCGTACAGGCCGAAGGATACTTGGACATTTGCCACGCTGACGAAAACAAACCACCGACTCGCGTCAACTTATTGACCTGTCAAATAAAACTCGTTCCCGACGACAAACGTGGATTCGATCTCATTAGTTGTAAGTTATCGATTATTTTCCGATTAATCTGTAAAAATAAAACATGCTTCATTTATTTTTGTGGATTTCTAGACAATAGGACTTATCATTTCCAAGCGGAAGACGAGGCTGATCAAAGAGCCTGGATGTCGGTGTTGGTAAACTGCAAAGAGAGAGCATTGTTAAGGGCGTTTGACGCGAGTGGTAAAGCCGAAGCTGGTCAAGGCAATCCTAGTCTGGTTGAACTTCAACAAGCTGTCATACGTTGCATAATGAGACTCCCCGGCAACGATCATTGCTGCGATTGCTCCTCCCAGAATGGTTCGAAATAAATACGAAAAAATAGGAGAAAAAAATGGGAAAAAAGGAAAAATTGGGGAAATTTTTGATTTTAGACGCGACGTGGTTGTCGACGAATTTCGGAATAATAGTGTGCATCGAGTGCAGCGGAATTCACAGGGATTTGGGTGTTCACATATCGAGAATCCAATCTTTGACGTTGGACAATATGGGGACTGCTCAATTATTGCTTGCGCGTTACATGACCAATCAGTCGTTCAACGAAGTTATGGAAGCGACCTTGCATCACGATCTTAAGCCTACGCCCAGCTCGACCATGTGAGTTTACATAAAAAAAGAAAAAAAGAAAAAAGCAAAGCCGATGAAAAAAACATTCGAATAATTGCATTGAATGAATAAAAATGATTGAGGACAACAACAAGAAAAAACGCTTTTTCAAAATTTCGCCTTGAATTTAATTTTGAACACACAATCCTACGAGATTCAGGATCGAATTACCGGAATAATTCAAGTTTTATCGGACGAGGTGAAGAAATAAATGAAAATTTGTCCGAAGGGAGGAGCGATACGAATTTATACGAGCAAAGTACGTGGACAAGAGGTACGTGATGAACACGTGCGCGGACGAGCACGATCTCCTCTCGGATCTCGAGCACGCAGTCAACAATCGTGATTTGCAGCAATTACTGCAAGTTTATGCGGAGAACGTGGACATAGCGGCGCCTCTCCCGACTTCCGTGAGTGTCGATGGGAAAAAAAAATGAAAAAAATAAATGGCAATCGCAAAAAAAAAGAAAATTCGACGAAAATTCAATTTTCGATTCGCAGGACATCGGGGAAACGGCGTTGCATTTGGCGGTGTTGCGAGAAATGGGAAGCTGTCTTCACATCGTTGATTTTCTCGCGCAAAATATGCCAACCGGTGGGATCGATCGGAGCAGTCTCGCGGGGGAAACTCCGCTTCATCTTTCCGCTCGGCACGATCGTGCCGAGGCGATGAAATTGCTTTTACGGGCTGGAGCGGACCCAACCCTAAGGAATAATCAGGACAAAACACCGTTGGATATTGCCCAGGAGATGGGACACCATACGTGCAAAGAATTGGTAAACAATTTACTCGCCAACTCGCCCCCGTGCGAATTAATTCCCGAATTTCCATGCAATTACAAAAATTCCTTTTTTTTCGTTCGTTTTTTAGTTGAACAGTGCGTTGCAGAGGCAAAAAACGCTCCTGGAGAACGTCAACATCGACTGGAACTTGTCGCACGACGAAGGATCGACCGATTTCTCCGACGACGAGACAATAATCGAAGACCGAGTAAGCATTCTGCTCAAACTCATTTTCAAACCTTTTACTCTCTTTTTCTTTCCATTTTCTCTTCATTCATTATTTTTATTCAATCAATTATTTCAATTTAATCCCGACTCCGAATTTTTAATTAAAAAATTAACCGAATTAATCGCCGACTCGTTGAATTATTTAAACGTAAATGATGGTTATTTCTGTGACTACCGAATTCACTCAGAATGGATGTTTGACACCGGAAAAAAAGTCGCGTAGCAGGCCACCGTCTTACGTCGGTGGGGGAGGAAACGGACCTGGCGATTCGCCGATTACTCTCAGAAGTCGAAGCAGCACGTGCGACAGTCTTCAAAGCGGTTCCTCCCCCAATTCCGTCACAAACAGGCAACAAATGCCACCCCCGCCGCCGCCACAAGCCAGAAAACCCGTTGTCGGTACGCTCGATTCTCAAACTTTTCTCATTTTTCCAAATTTTCTCACAAAATCTCATTTTGTTTTTCTTGCTTTTTCTTGTTCCTTGGCTTTTTTTCTGCCTCTCAAGCTCCCAGCTCGCTCGGGCCTGCTGACATGTCCATCAACATTCACGGATCACTCAAGAAACGCGTCGCCCCTCCTCCCCCGCCGGGCAACGGTACGGGATTGCTTACTGCCCATTATGGAACTTTACCCTCTTCGGCCTCTCTCGCGAGCTCCTCGCACAGCAGAACCACCAGCGAGCCCATTCTCGCCGGACACTCTCTGCACACCTTACCCCACTCTTTGAATACTCTCGGCTCTCAGCATCACAAACGATCACCCAGCGGAGATTCGTCTACTAGTCACGGTACCAATTCCAGCTCTTTATTAGTTTTTCTCTTTTTTCATTTTTTAACAGACCCCAGTACGAGCTCATCTTCGTTTATCTCGTGCCAAATAACTCTCTGGGAGCCTGACAGCTCGCAACGTTCGAATCAAACGATAAATATTAATTTTTATTGACCATTTTTTCTTTATTTACAAAATTATGCGAATTTCTCTAGTCGATACGGATTCCGGGTCGGAAAAATCCCAAGATTTATTGGATTCATTGATTTTCCCTTTTAGGAATAGACAAAATAAATAGTTCGACTCTGCAAAGGCCACGAAATCCACCGCCTCCTGCGCCTTCGGTCCCGAGCTCGTCGAGGCTGAGCAACGGGCGTAGCAGCGAGTCCTTGAGTTCTATGTGCTCCGATCATGGTATCGGGAACCCTGTACCTCCACCGAGAAAAGTAAGATTTATTTTTTCTGCTTTCCCATCGATTCTGACGAGTCAATCGTTTCTTTCCGGCTCAATAAGTTTTTCCGGCTATTTTTGTCTCGTCTCCGAAACGAGCATTTCTCTTTTTACCATCGAAATAAAAATCATCCACGACCTCTTTATTGTCTGATAATCGTCAAAATCGAAATGATTCAAATTTTGAAAAATTTCCACCTCAAAAAATCGATCAAAATTTTTTTTTTGTTTCGTTTTTATTCTCATAATATTACTTTATCTTGATTAACGGCTTGAGCACCTCATACTAATCACGTAAATCATGCATCCATTTTTTTCATCCGCTGTGAGAGATTTTCACGTTTTTTTTTTTCATTAAAAAATTATTTTTTTTCTTTTAATTGGAACAATTTTGGAGTCGAGGGACACGGAGAATTTTTATGCCTCATCGATTTTCCTCAATGATGGCAAAATATGTTTTCAAACTTTTGAGGTTTGAATAAATTTTAATTATTTAGTCTCATGGGATTTTTGGAGCATCAGGTGGAAATAAAAAGGGCAACGGGGCATCCGGGGTTTTAGCATGGAAATGCCCGTTGTTTAGTGCTTGTTAAATGGAAATATGGATTGTTATTAACAATTTATGGTACAGAGAAGGGACCGATCAAGACTAGAGAGCTACGCCGAGGAGCCTTCGTCTTTGCTCCCAAACACCAATCTGGTAAACATTTGGCACCACCACACTATCGCATGCTACACTTGAAAAATAATAAAATACAAAAAATTCAATATTTTTCCCTAAAATTTAGCACGAAAATTAAATTTTATGATTTTTTCATTCCATTTTTTTATTTATTTATTCATTTATTCATTTATAATAATAATGAATTAATATTTTTTGAAATTAATTGAAACTGATATAAAAAATAATCTTCGCCATTAAAAATATTAACATTAGAGGAGCCAAATGAAAAAAAAATGCAATTTTGTTTGTTATGTCGAGGAAAATTGATGAATAATTGTTTCAAGTGTGGCGGGGCTCGCATGGTCCAGTTGTGCTGTTCGTTGCATATTTATCGTTCGTTTCGTCGGATTGAAAATAATAAGAGAATTAATCGGAAAAATGATGATTCATTTTCGTTCATCATTTTCGAGAGACTTTTCTAAATTTCTATTCCATCACAAACTCGCACATTATTCGTCAGCGTCATATTCTACCATTTTCTTCAGTTTTTCGTCGCAATCTACAGTTTGGAAGAAAACATTTACTTTAATCAATTCGACTCTCTAATCGTCGATTAGAAACTGAGCATCTTGATTAACCAGAATTTTGAGTTTTGTGCTGTCGACGAGAATTTTAAAAATCAATTTTAATCGTGCCTAATATTTTCTGTTTTTCCAGTCGAAATTCAAACTCAAACAAACCAAACTTTGTACTGATCGTAATCCTGCATGAGCTTCTATGTCTTTTGGAAATTCTAGGCACCCCCTCGTTTATCCATGGAATTTTGTCTGGTGGTGAAAAATTAACAACTTTTTTCAACAGCTGTGTGTTCCATAACAAAAATAAAACGTAATTCTAATTTTTTCCTCAGCCCAAAACATTTGGGATTTTCCGAAAATTCGATTCTCTAGAATTTCCAATTTAATTTCTTTTCTTGCAAGGAAAAAATGACTAATGAACAAAGTGGAAATTGCGATTTAGATTTTTTTTCACCAGAAAAAAAGAGAAAAATGATTTTTTCATTGAAAGAAAAGATTTAAATGTTATTTGTACGTGTTACGAATTAATGCTTCCTACTGGGACAGCCGTTTTTGTTTTATTCCCTTCAGCCAACGAGCTCGAACCTGAATGGGCTTCGTCGTTGTCGTGCTCTGTACGACTGCGAGGCAGACAACGAGGACGAATTATCGTTTCGCGAAGGCGAAGTCATAATCGTGACGAACGAGCAAACCGACGACGACAATTGGATGGAAGGAGCCTTGGAAAGGTCACCGGAGAGACGAGGCATGTTTCCCATAAGTTTCGTTCACATGCTGCAGGATTAACCCTCGTTCGCTCCGAATCCACTGACGAGAGCCTCGAGCTCGAGCAGTATTGTCAGCCTCGCTAGCCCTGGCCACCAAAAAGCTCGCAAATCCCCAAAGTGACATGACGTTACGCTGAAATTCGAAATTTATTTCCCAGGGAAGAAAAAAGATTGAAATTTTTCAAAAAAACGAAAATTTCCGTGAAATTTTCAACAAAAAATTGCAAATTTTTATAAAAATCACGAAAAATCGTTTCAAAGTCCGGCGACCAGTGTCTACGAAAAAAAAAGCCAATTTTCTTTCGTAAGCGAGAATGGCTTAAAAATTCTATGCACCTAAAATCTAAGCACGAGAAAAATAATTCCCTAAAAATTCTCGCCCCATAAGCTGCGGAACGAAAATAAAAAATCTCAAAAATTCAAAACCAAAATAAAAAGATATATAACTCTAAATATGTAGTTTAAAAAAAAGTTGCATGTGAAAATGATATCTCGAGACTGTGCAGCGCCCAAAAAACGCGAGTTGGATTAAAAATCCTGGATTTTTCGATTTTACAAAATCACTGAATCCGTATTCGTTTCTGTTTGTTCCATTTTTACGAATTCCCACGTTTCCTATAGTTCGAAAAACCGCCACGAGGTGCGTCAAAAAATTTTGGTCAATAAATTTTCTCGCCGCACTCTTTTTTCTCTTTGGCCTTGGTGGGCGTAAAAAAAATTCGCAGCTCGAGGCTTCTAAATGACTAGAGATATTTTCCAAAAAATCGTACTTATCGAAAAATTAAAATATCAAAAAAAACTATTTTGAAAAAAGAACAAAAAAAGCGAAGAAAAATTGAAGTCGATGGGCCGGAAAAGTTACGAAGCGAAATGTTGAGAAATAAAAATTGCACAAAATTCCATCCTAAAAACAGAAACTCGATGAAAAATCTGCGGAGCTGTTGGGGGGCGGGGGGGGATAAGAAAATGTGATATTTGCGGAAATCTCCATTCCCCGAGTCTGGTTTCCGAGTCGAATGAAAAAAGTAACTAATTACGAGAAACTCGTAAAGCGCCATTTACGCTTAGTTCATTAATTATAAATGGTAACAAAAATAAATAAATAAATAAACACACAGACACGAACACCGGGACGAAAAATGACAAAATTTCGCCGTTTTTTTAATCACGGAATGGAAAAGTTTGGATCAGCCTCGGAATCAAGGGTAAAGAAAAAAAAACAAAGTCGTATTTAAAAGAGAAAATATATGGAGATTGACATTTGGAAATTTTAGAATTGTGACCCAGCTCGAAATATGAGAAAGCGATGAATTCTGTTGGTCAAGGAACGAGCGTTAATACGGCAAGACACACAAGAATAAGTATTACTAGAATATTCGTATAAAAATAAAGAGAATCGAGTGTAAAGATGAAAGAAAAAAATGGGCAAAAAAAAAATTGAGAAAAAAAGGGAAAAAAATAGAAAAAAAAATCTTTGGAAGGTGTACATTTTTTTCTAATGCCATACACTGTTTTATAGTGCATATATATATTGAAAAACGGTATATATATATATATATAGTCTAGAAAATAATAGGATTTTGTTAGTCGTTAGAAAAGTCTTAGTCGTAAAGAATGATGAAAAAAAAAGAGAAATTTCAAATCACATTCGAATTGGAATGTTCGAGACCAAAGAAATATTCGGAGAATTGTGAGAAACGCTCGAAATTTTGAGTTCCAGTGTGTAAATAGTTTGAATGTAAATAAAAAATGAAAAGACGAGATAATTCAAAAGCGAAGAGAAAATCTTAGGAATACGAGTTTGAAAAATAAACAGACGCTTTAGAAAAATGTGGGTATCTTGAAAGAAAAAAGTGAATTCATTAATTTAACGTATTTATTAATTGAGGAGGAAAATTTTCGAGCTGATAAGCTTCGAGGAAAACTGGAGACGCCATCGCCAAGATTGTGAGGAGAGAAGAATCATTTTCCGACTGCAAAAGTGCGGTTAATGAGAAAAGTAAATAATATATTCCAGATCTTTCTATGTAACGATGTCCTATGGATAATGATTAATAATCGAATCGCTTTATTAGGCCAAGCCGGTTTCAACGATTTATTCGACATTTTCAATTCAGTTTTTTGACTAAAAACTATTGGAATTATGGAGAGTGGCTACACACAATAATCTTGACATTTTGACAGCACAGGAAAACTCGAAATCATTGGAATTTGATAAAATTTGCTTCGGCATTGAATATGAAGATACAAATTTAAAAAAAAAAAAAATTTCTCCATGGTTTTCGATTTTTATGATATTGTCGTGTGTAGACAGTCTCTTTAACTGGCGAAGTGAAAATTCGGCCTGCGATAGCGAATCTTAATGAAAAAGTCACTCGTCCTAGAAGTTAGTGCTGATTATTCCGGCATTATGTTTTTAAATAAGTATTTGTACTCCACGAAATGCGAATGATCCTAATATCATTATTTAAATTAAAAATAAAAATAAAAAATTGAAAGAAAAAAACAGAACAAGTAAATGTTGGAAAAAAAAAATACGAAATGAACAATCTCACCGTTAAAATAATGCAGAACAGGAGACGTGAAAACATATGAAATATTTAAAATAAATGCTGCGTAGGGAGCTGTATTAATTAATTAAATTGCTTCTCATTTATTCTTACGCCTCGCCCTTTCCGATTAATTAAAAATCACAACTCACCTTTTTTTTTTTTTTTTTTTTTTTTTTTTTTTTTTTTTTTTTTTTTTTTTTTTTTTTTTTTTTTTTTTTTTTTTTTTTTTTTTTTTTTTTTTTTTTTTTCAGTGTACGTATTTTTTTTTGTTTTCTCTATGTTTAACCTTTTGTTTTGTTTAACAGTACAAAAATTGCGTTTTTACACGTTGTCGTTTTCGGCTTACACAACTAAATGTCCCAGTTAGCGGAGCTCGATTAAAAACCAAAAAGCTCTGTCCCGAATCCCCGAAAGAAATTCGTCAAAAAAAATTCCTCTCGATAGAGAGACGATTATGCTTTTTGTTTTGTTTTTTTTTTTTTTTTCGGTTTCTCGTGACCAGAGCCTTGCTATCTGGGTCTGGGCGACAATGATGGGCCCAGGCAAAATTCCACCTCGCCCTAAATCCCGAAAATTCGAAATTCCGTTCTAAAAAAATCACGAAATTTCAAACTTTCATTGTTTTTTCTTGTTATTCGCCTGGACCAATGAATGGAGCCAGTGATTTACGAGTATGTTTATTATTACGTGTCGTATATCGCATCCTTAATATAACATTAGCCGCCGCCTTCGATCTATTAAAATTAAAATATTGCTAAATAACGATTTTTCCATTTTCGTCTTTCATTTTTTCTCCTTCGCGTAAATGAATGCGTCAAATTATGCATCGAGCGGTAAGTACAATATTTCATTTAGCTAGTCGAGCCTTCGAATTCGATCCCGGGTCCCCAAAGAAAATTGGAGCCTCGGACTGTTTGTAAAGAAATTATTTACGAGAGGAAAAGAGTCGATTGAAAAAAAAAAAAAAATGATAGACAAGGCCTTTGGCATTGTCCGGACGTAATTGTACAATAATGCGGATAAATCGATAAATTTATATAATATATAGATATATATTTATATAGATTTACGAGCTACTATGATAACAGGGAGGAAAAAGAAGAAAAAACTTGTAGAAAAGCAAATTCGATGAAGGCCAATGATTTGTTGCACTGATAATCCAAAGAGGCGGCGACTAAATTCATTATTTTCGTTCCTTAGCTTCATTATCCTTTTCTTTTGTTATTTTTATTTATTAACTCGATAATGCAAATTAAAAAATTCACTTGCTCTTCTCTCCTTCTCTCTTTTTCTCTCTCTCTCCCTCTCGTTAGTTTAGGTCCTGCCTTTATATAATTAGATAAGATAATTGTCGTATTTACTTTTCTTTCACTTTCCATTTTCTATTTTCTTTCGCGTTATTTGTCTCGTGCTCTCTCTCTCTCTCTCTCTCTCTCTCTCGTTCCTTATTCTTTTCGTATTTGAATTTAATAACAACTGAACGAAATTCCTGAAATCGCGCAGAAACAGTCTTTTTGTTACTTCGCTTGTTTTGAGTTTGTTCGTTTATTTTTATTTTATTTTATCGAGGCGGCCGGAAAAAGTGTTTGTAATTTTTCCATTGGCTCGCGCGCAGTTTTTTCCTCGTTCTCGCGGCCTGGTCGTCGACACTGGGTCTGGGAGACCCGAGGCTCGTTAAACTCGAGACTGGCAAGCGTTTTGCACGGACAAGAGCGATGAAAAATTCGAAAATTTCGGCTGAAACTATATGCCGGGTCCCCCAGAGACCCAGTGTGTACATCGAGCCTCCAAATCGGAGTATTAAAAACGTAAAAATTGTGTTTATCGTTGAGCACAAGCGTGATTGAGGAGAAAAGGATAAAATATTAAGAAATATAATTAGAAACGTAATTGCTTGACTAGCTTAATCATCTCGCGCTCTGCGTCCTCGGTTAAATATTGGTTTTTTCTTTTTTTTTACTTCTCCCTATTGTCCATATCATTAGCAAATGTTAACTTTTTTAAAAACTGCGAAATTAATGTCTTAAATAATTTATAACGATCGCGAAGCTTGATTTTTCAATAATTACCATTTTTCGAGGCTCCTCCTCAAACTTTCGAGTCTTGGCGTGCCCGTTCAATTGATTTTTTATAAATCGGCCGTTACACTGGGATTGCCCGATCGGTACGACGCCGGGGATCATCGTTTAGAACGAAAAAACGATCCACCGGCTCGATTCCTTACATCGATTATCCTCTAATATAATAATAACGTTATTATCGTTAAAACCTAAAATCACTACACGCTAGTACTTCCGTTATTAATAATACGTTTCTTTATCTCGGTCCTCCAGTATTTTACCATTATTATTATTTATTTAATCGTGTCTTTTTACGTTTTTTTCAGCTTTTCCATTTTTTTTTCATTCTCATTCGCAATTTAAATCCTTTCTAATCATTATTTATTTTGACAGGTTTTTTTCATCCTTTCCGCAGTCTTCCAATTGTTTTATATTCACGCGCACGCTTCGTCACACTCGGAATTTGATTTTTTGTCGAATTTTTTCAAAATTCACAATTTTCCTTTCTCCATTCAATTTCCTCGGCCTTTTTTTTTCCTCATTCCGGAGACACTTTTCCGTCTCTCTCGTCAGTGACTCGCGGCGCGCGCGAAATAGTCAGTCTTTCATTGTTTTTTTTTTTGTTTTTTTTTTTCGTTTTTTTTCTTCCATCTTATTTAATTTATCAAATTTCTTTGCGTTTATTTCCATTTTCTCTTGCACGAAAAATATTACTAAGCTATATTTACGCAAAGCTATCTCCAACATTCATTTCTTTCTTTCGTTTGTTTTTTTTTTGTTTTTTTGTTTTTTTTTTTTTAATTTTTTCATTTTTTTTTTCATTTTGAAGCCACAGATTTCGATGTTACTTATCAAACGCTCTTCTCCCCCTCCTCTCGCCGCTCATTTTCTTTGCTGAGAGTCTCGTGAGTCTCGAAAAACAAGTTTAACCCAATCATCGGACTTTTCTCCGACCCATAAGGCCCTCGGGGAACAATTTCTCGTTACTCGTTCGCTCTAATTTATTCACGGAATCCAATGAAAATGGGGAAAACTTTTTTTTCATCCAATTTTTTCGGTTTTCCCAATTTTTTTTGTTTTTTTTTGCCACTTTCTTGGACAGCCCCGAAACACGAACCAAACAAAACTAAATAAACGATGATTTGCACCGAAAAATTCACTACTAAGGCGAATATTCCCCGATCGGGATTGAAATAAAAAAATTCATTCCATATTTACAAGTATTCGTATCACGAAATCTCTCCACAAAATACAAAACACCTATGAGTCACGTTCATATCTCGACAAAATCCACCACAGGATAGAAAAAATAATTACAATTTTTCCTTCTCCTCCCCCCTCCCCCTTTTCTCCTCCAGTCTGCTATTTTTACATTTTTCTACGTTCGTCAACGCTTCAGCCGACAAATGGACAATCTACCAAAACTCACGCTTCCCAGGAGCTTGCCTATACCAGCAGAAAATATCGTAATAATTTCATAAAATTCGATGAAAATTATCTTTGGCATCAAATACGACGACACAAATTTTTTTTCCAATTTTTCTCCACAAAGTCGTCGAATAATTCGAGTTTACAATTATCCAACGAACGTTCCTATATATTTGTCGGAATCTTATGCTCACGCATGCAAACTCCGGCGTTCGATTGCTCGAAAACTGTGTAGACGAAAAATTCTTAAAAAAAATAGCAAATTAATTATTTAATGCCAAAGAGCACGTTCCCCAAATTTTTTAAAATTCTGAAAAATTCTAATTTTCCTGTTTTTTATACGGCGAGATTCTCGGGCGTGGCGACGCTCCTTGGAATTTTTTTTTCCCGTGAAAAATCGTCGGTTCCCGAGGGGAGTGTGTTTCGAAAAATTAGCAAGTTTCTTTTAATTATTCGAGCCGACTTTTGGTACGTTTTGATGGCTCAAAAAAATCATTTTTCCCTAATGATCGTAAAAACTTGTGTCTAGCGAGAAAAAAATCCGTAAAGATGTAAAAAAAAAAAGAAGAATCGTAATAATCAGTCCGTTTGATTAAAATTAACTTTTACAATTAATATTATTATTCGTTATTATAATTAATTATTATTGTTGTTAATATTATTAGATAATGCATGTCGGAGCTTAAAATCAGAAGAATTCCATTTCCCGAAATGGATAACACAAAAAACAATATTGCAAATATCGCACAGCTTTTTTTCACTCTCTATTATTTTTCTCTCCCCATTTTTTAATCATTTTTCTTCGTTTTTCCATATTCTTCGCCTTTTTTTCTTCTACTCGTTGAAAATTCTATTTTTATTAGTTAATATAATATATTCCATGTATAGATCGTAGTAAATAAGTATCGAAGGAAAGAATCTATCTTTCTAGTAGAAATTTGGCTTACCAAACTCTCATTCTCATTATTTCTTTCGTTTTTTTGGGTTTTTCATGATTAAATATTACAATTGCGATTTCGTGATTTCTCGCTTCTCGGGATTCTCATTTTTTCTTGTATTCTCGCACGCACACGTTGTTTTTTCATGTTTTTTTAAAATAAAATATGATTTTTAAATCATCGATTAATGGGCCCGTACGAAATTAATGATTTCCGAGTGAATTTCGCGTGTTGGCCGTTTTTTTTTCGGTTCGTCCGGCGTCGTCTTTCCGAGCTATTCGTCCGGAACTAAAAATTATTTGGTAGGTTCTGTATTTTTTTTTTTTTTTTTTTTTTTTTTTTTTTTTTTTTTTTTTGTTTTTTTGTTCTTGTTCTTTTTTTTTTTTGGTTTGTTCTGTATTTTTTTTTTTTTTTTTTTTTTCATCCTCCTTTCGCTTCGGGAGCGTTTTTCGTCAAATTTTAAATTTACCTCTTCCCTCTTGCTCTCGCCTTTTTCTTTTGCTCGAGTCTTCTTAGGCCTCACCGAAACCTCCGATCGCCTGCTCCGTCATTCGCAAACAGAGAGACTCCAGCCGGGAATTTATTTCTGGCTCCGTTGTTTCCAGAGCGTTACTCGAACTTGTGAAAAAATGATCCCGCGGAGCACTGTACGTTCGCTGTAACGTTTTCTGCAACAACTGGACAAGATGAACGATTTTTAGATTTTTCGAGACATTTTTTATCATTTTTATCATCGATTTCCAATCCAAATTACTCAATTTGCGTTTTTTGCAATTTTATTCATTTATTTTATTATTTATTTTTATGAAAAATAAACCGAAGCAAATGATCGATATTTCGCCGGAAATGGATGATTTCCTGGATGCTCGTAAATGCAGAATGAAAATTTGTCCAATAAATTGGGATCGTTCAGGTTTTTTTTTTTTTTTTTTCATTGATCTTTGAGGAAAAATTGATAAACGAACCTCCAAACTGGTTTCCTGGAGACTGGGCCGTTTCTCCGCAGCGTGCAGCTGTCGAATGTTGTTCTGATTCATGCCAGGACTATGATTGTTCTGCAAATATGGTGTCGAGATGCTATTCCTATGGGGACTGACCATAAAACTGCTTATGTGTTGATGCGGATTATTATGCACGTGGGCAAGATTCAAACTGGGCTTCCTGTTGTGCGGATTGTGTTGCTGTACGTTGCAGAATCTGCGGTTATTGTAACTGTAGCTGTGCTGCCATCTGATTCGTAAAACAATGCGAAATATTTTTAAAAAGTATGTGCTTTTTCGAGGCTCGAGGGAGGAAGAATGGAAATTTGAAAATTGATTGATTTATCGGCGGAAAAAACATTGAAAATTCAATAAAATGTGCAAGTTTTGAATTTTTCATTGAAAAATTGCGTTAATTTGATTTTTCGGGGATTCGGCAATGTGCGAAACTCACTTTGGCGTCGGTCGAGGATTTCCCAAACGGCTACGCCATTGCTGAACCTTCTCTTTCTGATTTGGTGTGAAACAATCGTGCTGTAATACTTTTTCTAATATATTTATGCAGCCGCACGATACTATGTCGTCGACGCTGTCGAGAGCCAATCTGCTGCATACTAGAAAATCGAAAAAATACAAATTTTCATAAATTATCGATTTTCAAATATTTGGGGACGAATTTTGCGAAATAAATGAGGATTTTTATCAATTTTTTCAGTCAATATTTGACATATTGGCCGAGGGCTCTTGCAAATCGAGCCAAAAATATTGAAAATCGCTTTTTTTTTCAATTTTTATAATATAATTACGAATTTTGTAAGAAAAACAGCATTTTTTTGGATTTCTATCAATGCTTTTAAATGGAAATACGAACATCAATTTTTTAAAAATACGAATACCAAAAAAATTGAATTTTGCCGATTATTCATGAATTTATATAAATGGAAATACGAAAAATTTTCCAGGACTATTGCGAATTGAGCCAAAATATCAGAAGAATCGTTGTTTTTTTCGGAATATGCGAAAAAAAAATGGTATTTTCTCCGATATTTGTGAATTTTGAAAAAGCAAAAAATACAAACATTTTCCCAGGACTCTAGTAAATTGAGCCAAGATGTCTTGAGGGTCATTTTCCTGGCTCGGTTTCAGTGGAGTAGTGAGAATAGTATTGAGTTCATCGAGAGCAGTGACGACGAGTGCAGTGCCTTGAGAAAAGGAGCTCGTTTGATTTCCATCTCGTGCAGGTTGTACGAGATCTTTTTCCAAATTGCGCAACGCCGTGTAGCGTTGTTGCAGTTTAGTGATCGAGAGTGCGAGTTTGTGTCTCGCTCCTTTGGTAACTCCCTGCTCGGCCAATTGCTCCTCCGTCAGTTCGAGCATTTCCTCGTAGCTCATGGTAGCGAACAAGTAACTGTATTTATGGAGACGAAGGGTTTTCAACCAGGCAGGAACGTCTGGAGACAAAAATGGGAGTTGAAAAAACAAAAAAAGTTACAAAAATTGACAAAATTATTTTTTCAAATTATTTTTATAATTTTTTCAAAACTATGTTTATTATTTATTTATTTTTCGAACAAACCTCGCATTCCGCTACTCAGAGTACGAGTCGAGGCTTCGTCGAGCCGTCCCTCGCTGCCGCTGCTCGGGCACGAGCTTTGCGGGCTCATGGGCCCGAGTCCGATGAGGCTGCCTGTTATGAAAATAGAAAAATTTCATTATAGAAAGAAATTTGGAATAAAAATTGAAAATAATGAGCGCAAATCGGATTAATTATGTGTTTGACATTTTTTAACGATTGAAACTTACTGGAATTGTCGCCAGAGACGCTAAAGCTTCTCGGCTTGTGCCTCGTCGTGGTATTCGTGTTGTTGCTCCGCTCGACAATTTCGAGATGATTCGGAGGCGCGACCGGTGGAGTTAGACTGTTGGAACGACGTTGTCTGCTGACTGGAAGTGGAAATTGCACGTTGTAACCGAGCTGCGAATTGAAAAGGCTCGATTGTTTGTTTTGCTGCTGTTGCTGCTGTAGCTCTCGCTGTTTCGACGCCCTTTGCCACGTCGTGTCCCATCTGTTCGGTCATCGAACACAAATCAAATTATTTTTTCTCATTCCAACATTTTTATCAATAAAAACTGAGAAATTTTTTATTTCGATAGAATTTTCGAAAAATTCGAGCCAAATCATTGAAGAATCGTGCAAAGATCGCGAAAGCCCGAAATCCTCAAAGAAGCAATAATAGAAAAAAAAGGAGCCAGCCGTAAAAACTCATTAATCCATCGAATTAGTTGGAAAATTCAGAATTTTCCCATAATTATCGAAAATCTCGAGCCAATAAAAAGGATTAAAATCCTGTAAGGAACAATAGAAAAAAGGCTTCAACTCTGAAAAATCGTTGATCCATGAAATTTGATCGAAAATTCCAAGTTTTTCCAAAATTTGTCGAAAATTTCGAGCGAAAAAAATGAAAAAGTGAAAAAAAAAGGATTAAAATGCTGTAAGGAGGAATAAAAAGAGGTGCGGACCTCGTAGAAGTGTTGGTGTATTCCTCGAGACTATTAATGGGGGGTGTGGTGCTGATTTTTTCTTCGATATGCCTGAGCCATTGTGTGAGCGGACGTCTGTCTTGACTAGTGATGGCCGGATGTATGAGAGTGTATCCGAGCAATTGTTGCACCTGTTCGATGTACAATCCGGAGTTGGAGCACTGATTAACCAGTTCGGGTATCGCTGCCAAGTAGCATTGTTTGCACTCGACGTCCCCGGGACGCAGAAGCGGTAAATGCGTAAGCAATTGGTTTATCGCAACTTCCGTCGGTTCCGAGAGCAACGAATTTATAAAAGCTGCCAAAACATAAATCCAACGATAAATACCCACGAAACCGTGCGTCATCGATCGAGCCACACGAAAGCCAATTTTTTTTCAAAAATAAAAAAAAATAGTATATTTTTTTTTCATTTGTATTATTTTAAAAAAATTATTTTCCATTTTTCTATGGATTTTTGCGTGTTTTTGAAAAATCAAAATATATTATTGATTTTTATCATTAGAAAAAAATATATTTTTCATTTTTATATAAATTTTTATACATTTTTCATGGATAAGAATATATTTCTAATTTATGTATGGATTTTTCTTTTTTGTCGTTGGTCCACTCACCGGGATTGTTGGCGTTGGATTCCTGTCTGTCGAGTTCGGAGACGGCGTGCAACGAGTGGTGAACGGCTTGAGCCAAGAACCGAGCCTGAACTGCGGGAATGCGGCGGAGCAGAGCATAGAGAACGACCGTCTGTTCGCACTCGTTCCATTGGGAGAAGACGCGAGTCAGTTCGCTGACTTGTTCGCTGAACAAAGCCCCCGGCGACCACTTCATGTTGGCTCGTAAATGAGGGCGCAGCTTTTGTTGAAATTTTTTTTAAATCCTTTGATTTCTCGATTTTTTCCAATTTTTCTATTATTTTTCAAGTCTTTTTTCTCTTTCGCTGCCCCACGACCTTGAGGTCGATTTTTTATTCGTTTTTTTCACTCGTTTTACAAATTTCAAAGTCCAAAAGTCATTGTCAATTAATTAAAAACTCCCTGCAGGATCCTGTGAAATGGAAAAACAAAAGATTATTAATTTCGAGCTTTTTTCGAAAAAAAATTATTTTCGAGAAATTTTTTTCGAAAAAGAAACCGAAATTGGGGAAAAAAATCACGAGAGAAAGAAAATGAGGCACCGACGACGATTCGGAGAGACGAAGGAGCAAATTTGCATATCGAAACGGAAAGAAAACCGCCTGAAATACGAGCGAACGCGAAAAAACTACCGAGGAAAAAACAAAATTCCGATAAAAACAACAACACGGAGTGTTCGATCCAAAATGGCGCCGAAAACTATTGTGAAGGTAAAAATGAAGAGAAACACGAAAACAAGGAGTCACTTTGTACCGTGAAATTCGCGGAGAAAGCGTAAACGGTGCCCCGAAATAATGTGAATTTGAAAACGGCAACGGAAATCACAGAATCACGGAAAATTGGCGTCGAGCTCCGCGACATCAAACGTCACGGAACGTCTTCAAGGACGCCGCGAAACATCAGGGGGGAGAAAAACAATATACACATACGCGGAGCTCAAGCCGGAATAATAATCACAACAACGTTACGAACACGAAATTTGGCGAAATAAGGAAAATATTTGTCCATATTTCACAAAAGGCGGATTTTATTTTCCGTCATACACGAGGAATTTCCGAGTCAGCCCCTCGCTCCCTCCGATCGAAAACAAAAGCCCCAACGGAACAAAAACGCGCAACGATAGATTCGTATACATATATATCGATATATATATAGGAACGACGCACCGCAGGTCATTCGCACTGCGAGCGCGAAACTTCCATGTTGTTGTCGTAGGTACGGCCACACGTAAATATAGATATACGAAAACGGACGCACGCATACGTCGATATATATATGTGTGTGTGTGTATAAATGTATATCTGCATTTTGTTCCGTTGAGATTCCGCGAGGCCCCGAAAATCGTTGGTACGCGAAGAAAAAGTCTTTGGAATTAAAATTTCATCGAAAATTGGCGTCTCGATGTTTTCCCCCTGCCCCAGGCCCCCCTATGTTCGCGACGCGATAAGAATTCCGATGAGGTCAAGTTTGTTTACCCCGCGTTGGGTGTATTTATAGCTCGCCTGGCATGATCCATTGCTCGCGATCCAACCGACATCTTTTGTAAACCTGTCGCACACTTGCCCTCCCTCCTCCCGTCCCGCGGAGTCTTTGTCGTCTTTGAATCGCGGATCCCGCGATTAATATGGACTAAAAACCCTCCGGTATTATTCTTTTCGCCAGGCGATGAGTAAATTTTTTAACGAATTATTTTCACGCGAGCTACGCCAAGTTGGCTCAGCGCCACTGAACTGAGGCTAAAGGGGCAGGGGGAGTTCACGGGTTCATGGGGCGCGGGGGGACCGCCGCCAGAGGGCGACGGCGCCGCGGCTCGCGTCCCTAACATGCTAACATCCCCTCGCGAAGAAAACAATGTTTTAAACATGGATTTTTATTCCGAACCACAGAACCGAAAGGATTTTTGAGTTTTCGCATTCGGCGATGTCGCACGAGATTTTTCCGCGATTTTCACGAGTTTTACGCACTTTTCAACTTCCGCAAGAATCTCTCTCCTCCCCCCGTCCTCCTCTCGCCGCCCCCCTCCCCACATCGAGTGTTTTTGTACAGCCTTTTTATTTACCTCCGATTTCAAACTTTTTCGTTTTGTTTACGTTCCTCCCCCTCGGGCTCTCGATCTTTCCTCCTCGTTTCTCCAACGTCGTCGTCTCATTCGCGTTTAGTTTCCCGATCGATTTTAAACATTAATGAAGGAAATAAAAAAACTTTCGACGACAACGCACCGTCACAGCATATTTCTCGGGATTTTTATTTGATCACGCACACGATCGAGCGCGTTTTAAATCCGCTTATCCAGCACGCGTTTCGGTGGGCCTACGTGACCACACTGGCGCACATCACCATTCCCGACCAGACACACACACACTTTTTTCGCTTTTCACCGCGCAACAGAGAAAGACCGCTCGTTCCACGAATCCCAGCATCTCCGATTCCCTCTCTCTCCCAATCAAAACCTTTTTTTACACTCTCCGGACCGCCCCCTGCTTGTGCAACTCGAGGAAACATTTTTTCTTCGTGCATCATTTTCCTCTTGTTTACCTTTCGATCTCGCGCATGTTGATTTTCTCAAAAATTCGAACAATCATCGAAATTTTCTCGTCTCTCCGCTCATTCCGGGGAATTCATTTCCACTACATTTTCCGAATCAAATTCCGTCTGTTATCGCTTTCGAATTCCACGCATTTCCAGTACTTTTTCCAGCATCCTCATTCGCCCGCCTCGACCAATAAACGAGAACGCACCAATCGGCGAAAATTCGAATCGAATAATACGAAATTCATGGAAAAATAAACGGAAAATCCAAATTTTTTACTTATTTATCGAAAAAGTGGAGAAAAAAGTGAAAAACTATCGTTTATTGTTTTTTGCAACAATTTTTATTTTTCACACACATCTCAATGTATTTTCCCAGCACACAATATTATAATTACATTAAAACTAGTCTCGATTCGAAAATCGATTTTTTTGCATTTTTTTACTGTATTTTTTTTTATTTTATATATTTTCTGCCATTCCGTCGCTCTCGGTGACCAGAGCACGTTCCAGAATGACACGGCCTTCCTTGTACCGCTGGTTGTCGTCAGTTGCAAACTCGTAGACCCAGCCGAGCTTGGCGTCACAGTTTTTGCAACTGACGTCTCTGACCATGTGACGTCCGGTTAACATTACTCTGTCTTGCACTTCGCTGTTCAACAAACAATGTTTTTTTTTCGTATTTTTCAAGCTTACACACTTGATTATGTTATTAATTGGTCGAGTTTTAATTGCTTGATCATTGGGGAAGATTTAAGGGCGCAGGATTCATGAGATACTTCGATAAAGCATGGGGAAACATTTATTTTTCATGAAGAACACTGCAGGAAAGCGTCATAAACATTTATTCACGATTTTTGAGGTTATGTTAACGTGTCGAGCTCAAAGATCGATTTTTCTCGTCCGCGGATCAATGAAATTGCACAAAATTTTGACAGTACCTCCGAAAGTTCGTCAAGACTGCAGATTAATTATTTATTGCCCAAATTTGAAGCGGATTGATAAGGAAAATTGCGAAAAAAACATTTCGCACTCAAGGTTTGCGAAACGTCAATAGATTCGCCGAATTTTTTCACAACAACGCGAAATCCCTGGCAATGATAAGGTTTATCGTGTAGTTACCTGTAATTGAGGTTGACAACTTTGTTGAATAAAAAAGCACGACCCGTGGCTCCAGTGAATCTGGTGCTTATCAAATTGCCACGATTCGTGAGGTAAGTGTCACAGGCATGACACGAGAATAGTCTCGTGCCTCCCATATGTTCTAAGAAAATTACACCCATTTGAATTAAATGTTTCGTTAACTCTTTCTCTCAATTAATCTCGAAGAACGCGATCTCTCGCCGATCAAGATCCAAAAAATATACGATGTTTTTTCGGAGTTTAGTGATCTCGACATCCCCACAAAGCCCAAACAATAGAACAATAATAACCAGTCAAAATAGTGCGTTCCCCTATGCACCAATCGAGGGGCGTTGTTTTGGTCCCAAGAGAATTTACCAATGAAAAAATCCAGAAAACAATCAGCCAATAAAAACACTGCGTTTGAGAAATTTCTCGTAGGAACGAAAATTTTGAAATTCCAACGAAAATCCTACAGTTTCTGTATATCTCGATGACTCGGAAGGAAAGCAAGCATAAATAAATAACTATTAGGTCAGGAAATGATGCGAAAAATTAGAGAAAACATCGATGTTTGTTTTCCGTCAAAGGTACATCAAAATATTGTATTTTATTACGAATATAAACAGTACAATGTTACATATACATATTTTTGTATAAGTATTATATATTTATCTATTTATTTGTGTATATATATATATATTTAATATTAATATATTGAAACATACATATTTGTGTAAATTACAATATTAAAGCTAGCCACACAACAATTTGTGCTATAAATTTGCAAAATCCTTTTGTTTATCGTCTCCAAAATGCCTGCAATAATATTTAAGGTTATCTAGGCCATTTTGGCGGTTGCATAAATTTATGAAACTTGCAGTGGCCCCGTAAATATTAGTGGAAATCCCCAATCGAGCGTGAGCCTGGCCAAATCGAAAAAAGTACTTGGCGCACCAACGGAAAAACGAAAAAAAAAACTAGAAAGGATTTTTGTCAAAGTTTGGTCGTTAATTAGTCATTACGTTTTTTTTTCTCTGTATCTTTAAGGCACATTTGAAATATAATAATTATTATTATTACACCCTCGCGTACACTCGCGTCAAGATATTTTTCTAACTTCCGGAATTGGAGAAAACCCAAAATAGGAAATAAAAACAAAGACGTGGAATCGTGGATAGAAAAATATGAAAAATATGAAAAATTTCTTTAGCCACAATCACAGTCTCTCACTTTCCTTCGACAAATTTGTAAAAATCACCATCGCCTCCTTCAGTTTTAACCTAAAAATCGCGTTTTTCCTCCTTTTCATCCGACGACGATAATTGCCATATATAAATATTATAAATATCCACTCAATTTTTTTTTGTATATATTGTAGACTTAATCCCGATGTATATACGTACTTACATATATTTATACATTTATCCATTGGTCTATTCGTGTTAAAGATGAAACTCAACAAAATGGCGGACCCAAGGCATTTCCATAATTGAATCTTTTTATTTTTCTAACGGCGGCCATTTTTGGCGACGCCATCTTTGGAATTCTTGCTGCCAATCATTGTGTCTTCGGAAAAACCGTTTCAGATCGAATTTCGATTCTTTTTTTGCTTTTAATTAATTTAAAAAAAAAATAAAAAACGTCAATAAATATTTTTTGTTTGCTTTCTGTGCCAACAGCTTCTCTATATGTGAGTACGCATTTTTATATATGATTTAATATAAACTGCACGTTCATATATTTTGATTATACACTTTTCCGTGTTTCATGTTACTTTTCTTTTTGTTTCTTTCTTACTTCGACCAAGACCAACGCTTGCAATAATACTGCCCCTATTCCAATGTACAATGTACACCAAACACTCTAATTATTAAAATATTCGTACACACAAAAAGTGTTGCCGAGCTCAGAGATTTGTGAAGTTTATAAACGGCGAAATTCCGAGCAGAAAAGTCTTTAGACATTTTTACGCACGACGCACCGTTCTCGAGATATCGATAGGTTTGGCGATAGCCAATGAGGAACGTCCTCGAGGGACGCTAAGGCGGAGCTTAGGCGAACCGGCGATGTTTCGTCGATATCTCGGGAACCGCACATCGCAGAGCGAAATGGCTGAGGACTTTTCTCTTCAGAATCAACAGATCCATCCTGTGACCGCTTTTTATACGCTTTTAGATAATATAAATATATATATGTATGTTTGTTTAGTAAAAACTTGGGTGAAGCGTCCCTACATTGCGCAGTAACACAACAACGAATGATTTCTATGGAAATTTTCGAATCTTCGAAAATGCCCGTTCGATCGAACGATTGATAATTCATCCCGAGTAAATTCGTTTCTGTAAATATGCTTTTTTCAATATTATAAATATGGAAACACTTCATGATCGATCAATTCTTTGAGGGAACAGTCTCGAAGCACCAAACCACTCGTTTCAGCGAGCGCTTAAAAATTATTCATAATTCTTTTTTCTTTCTCGATAAATATATGGATAGGCATTTTTCTCTCCTTGAGGGTTCACGAGCGTTTTTGGCTCATGGACTCCCGGCTGTTTCTCTCCAGGATAAAATCAAAGAGAAACAAATGATCGGACATTTTTCAAAAATATTCTCAAAATTTAGCGACTTCTTGATAAAATCCATGCGATCCTAAAAAGTCAAATTCGAGTTATTCGTTAAATAATTAAATATTAAAATATTCAATAATGGACTTTTCTCTCCGGAAAGTGATAATCTTCCGGAAAAAATCCATTTTTCGAAGACTGCGAGACTTAACGAAGCAAATACATTGTTTTGGTTTCATGGAGTTGGTTTTTAATTAGCGCTGCTCTTTGTTGATCAAAATTTCCTTTATCCGCACGATCCTCAATTATTTGGTCAGTTTCGTGCGGTTTGCCGCGATCTCAGCGAGGCACGCGAGTGCGTCGAGATCAGGCGAAGCACACCAGGCTAATAAAAATTGAAAAAACATGTAAATCTTTTATTTCCCCCAAAAAATCAACAATTTCCATTTTTTTCGGACTCACGTTTGTTGTCGTTCGGATTTTTGGAGACACTCGTAGCCGCAGTATTCCGAGTGATACTTTGTTTTCTAGCTTTACGTTTTTGGCTCCCAACGAGAAGAGATTTGTCAGGATCCTCGTGCAGGTCGACCGTCTCATTGATCGTATCGCCCACAAGTTGATTCGCTGGCGTCAGCAACGCCGGATTACGTTTCCCAACGCTCGAGGTAATTTTCTGACTTATTTTCTTCTTTTTCGTACGTTGCTGTTTCTTCTTATCCTGAAATTCCTCGAGACTGAGCTCGGGAAGAGCTTCAATTTTTTTCTCCAAGTTGAAATCCCTTGAGGAACAAAAAAAATTAGAAAAAAAATGATTTTCCAATTTTTTTTCGTATGAATTCGCGGGCTCAGACTTTTTCATCTGATTTATGAAAAACTCACTCTGCTCGGAACCTCTTGTACGGTGGCCATTCGCTGTAATCGTGATGAGACTCGGCGCCCTCGGTCTCCGTGTCCTCGGGTTTCGAGGCCTCGAGTTTGCCTTCGGCACTGAATTTATTTCATTATTTTTAAATATGAAGAAAACATGATTTTCCGGAAATTTCGTCTTCGAGTACACACTGGGTCAATTTGACCCGACATTTTTTTTTCTACCATTCGGTGTTTGGCGTTCAGTTTTCGTCAAAAAATATGTCTAGACCCAAAAAATATGGATTATTTCCGAAAAAAAAAATAAAAAGCATTTTTACCGGAAAAAAAATTGTTTAAAAAACGTCCCGGGTCAATTTGACCCGATATGCACTCCGGAATGCTTTTTTACCTTTCAACGAGATGCTCGAAATCACTGCGCGTGCTGTTGCCTCCCTCGCTGCTCAGAGAATCCGTTTTTTCACTCACATTCGACGAAATTGAATTTCTTCGCTCGTTCGGGCGTTCCTCGTGGCTGCAACGAGTCGAAAAGTTTTTCGTTATTCCGAATTCAACACAGTTTTCCTTTATCTGTCCCGCAAGAGCTCCGATCGATTTTTTATCGTTACCCTGCGCCTGGACGTCGTCGTTTCGTCGGGTGACCCATCGCCCCCACGTTCCTTTGTTGCTCCGCCATCAATTGTTGATAACGCAAACCCTTGCAGCTCCTTTCCCCACGAAAATGATTTTCCTCACCAGTTTCGTTACTCTCGGTATAAATATTGGTCTCGTTCTTCTCCTCCTCGTTCTGTCGAATCAGCCAAAATTTTTCAATCCACAAAAGCAAAAAAAAAATCCAAAAAAAATTAATTCCCAAAATCGTTTTTTTCCATAATTCCGAAAAATAAAAAAATAAATGAATGAATAAATAAATAAATAAATGAATAAATGAAGAATATCTTGATTTTCAAGAGCATAAAAAAAATTCCGATGAAATTTAATTCCCAAAATCGATGTTCATCATAATTCCCGAAAAAAAAAAATGAATAATAAATAATAAATGAATGAAAACACTAAAATTTCTAAACCAAAAAATAGAAATTATTGCTTTTTTTCCATCCCTTACCAATTGATGCTTCTCGTTATTGTTGGATTCCGGATCGTTAGCTTTTTTATCGCAGAAAAGATCGATTGTACATTTCCTCCTCTGTTCGTTGTTCATGGCAACGTCGTTGAACTGTTTTTTGGGGCTGTTGGGTGCGTCCGCCTTGACATTTTGAGACGGAGCTTCCTGCGCGCTCTCCGCCTCTTTGGAATTTTTGTGGGGCGTGAAGAGAGAGCTGAGCCCTCCGATTTGTGTCTCGTCGGCCAGTTTTCCGGGTTGTATGGACGCGTCCGTCTCCAGAGAGGAAACTTTGTCCTCGTCGAGGCAATCGTACGTGGAATTTCCTTCCAAATTCTCTTCGACGGCGTCCGAATCTGATTTTTTGTTTCTCGGCCTGGTCGTCAGCGTCCGCAGCGGCGGAGCTGGCAATTTGTACCACTTGAAGTCCGGATTTGCATTCATGAACGCGTCTTTGTACTGCGACAAGAATAGAGCGTGAAATTTTTTTTTTTTTCCTCCAAAAAGTCCAGAAAACGTAAAAAAAATTTTGAAAAAAGAAAAACTAAGAAAACGCTCACATCTTGCGCCAAATTTGTATAGTCGCACTTCTGCTCCGGCCCCAAAGTCGCCCACCATTCCCCAAGGACCCTGGTTACCGCCCGATTTTCCAAATTTGGAAAAGATTTACGCACCGAACTTCTGTGCTTTTTGCAAAATATTAAAAACGCATTCATCGGCCTCCGGGCATGATGCGCCGGCTCGCGCAAATCTTGGAGACTCTGGAAAGACATTGCAGCGACTGAGTGAGCAGAGAAATTAATTTTCTGACCGGGAGACCAAGATTTTGTGGAAAATTGATTTTTTTTCGCTTTTTTTCTCATCCAACGAAATTGGGACGAATTTTTTTGGGTAATTTGCAGATTTGATGAAATTAGAATTTTTTTGCCTGTCAATTTCGTTCTTTTACGCAATTTTACGAAATTTCATGGCCAAGGAATATTTTCAGCAATAATTGTCACTCGATATCTCATGCAAAAGCTCATTTTGCCCTCGGCACAGTCAAGATGAATTTTCTGTGAGATTGAAACCCTAAAAAGACTTGATACTGTAATTCTTTGTGACTCGTGTCAATGAGAGTGGAAAGAAATGCAAGAAACGATGGACAATTACGATTTCGTGAATTTCGAACGTTAATGCTAGAATTTATGGTTAAAAAACCATGGGATTTCGATGGTACGAATTTTTGTGTCCAAAAAATCGAAATTACGAGGTTTAGAACGATTTTTACGAAGAAAATGGGATTTTCGAACGCAAACGTTCGACGCGTCGTATATTTTGATTGAAATTGATGAAATCTAACACGATTGTACAGAGAAAAAAATGGAGAGACAAGTTGTGAGGAATTTTAGGGAAAAAAGAAACAATTTTTGACGATTCACGATGAATGAGCAAAAAGATGACAATATTTTAGGTGATGTCGTCATGAAAATGGGAATCTGTAGCGAGAAAAAAAATGTCAAGGTTAAAAACGTCCGGGCGTCTTGGTCTGTGATTTCCTACGTGTCTCTAACGCTTTATTATGACTTTTGACAGGAGCGAACGTCACTCGACGAAAACAATATATTTGACGTCAGCACTTTCGGCGAAGGAAAAAGCGAAAAAGATCGAGAGGGCTGTGACAAATTGGGAAAATCAAAGAAACGTCAAATTTTTATTTGACAGCTCGTGTCAGAATTGTGGAGGAGGAGAGGGAATAATAATATATTTGGCAGGTACGAACCTTGTGCTGGTGATCGTTATTGGCAGCCATTTTTGGATTTTACTGCACAATTGACTTGAGGCGGCGCATAATAAAAGATAAAACACTTGCTCGTGACTCAGTCACGATTTCTCGATATTTTTTTGTTTTGTTTATTAAACTTGGGTTATTGCCTACTATCTCTCGTGTGTGACAACCGCGAATAGCTCTGCCCGATGATCGATGCCAATTCACTCGTGATTTGACCGAACGAACACGCACTTTTCCGGAAAATCTTGGCAATGCGATAAAAAAACGAAATACCAACAGATGTTATTCCTGATTCGAAGTGAAGAGATTAATTTTCCCCTCTTTCACTCGCTCCTCCTCTCCTTCTCTCTCACTCTCGTGTGAATTTATTCCTTTTCCGATATATTCAACGTTCCCTGCTTTTTATGAACTCTTTAATCGCAACCGGAAGTGGAACGAACCGTTTGTGACGTTCCGCCAATTATAGAGACGAAACGTCAGAATTATTGAAAACGTCACTGCAGCTAGTTGCACGCGATACTCTATATCGTGCTTTTTTAATCTTTCATTACAATTACTCACTTTCAATTAGAAATTTTTTAACTAAAAGTTATTCTCTGTACTATTTTGATTCGTTGCCGCGAGTTTTTGTTATGCGAGAGATCGAATTTGCTCAAAACTTAATAAAAAATTCCACTTGTCAAACTTTTCTCTTTCTCTTTTCTATTCGACTCTTTCTCTCTCACTCTCGATGTTTCGAATTCCATGCGTTCCAAGCACACACAGTACTGCCAATAATAAAGCAGCATGCGCGACGTTTTTTACATTTTCGATGCAATCGATTCGACGGAATTGCGATCGGGTTATGAATCTTTATTTCACCCTGTCGAGAGATCGAACAATTCGTGCAGAAACAAAAAGTTTATGTGCTGTTCGTATGAGCAAAGCGCAACTGTCAGTTTTCAAAGGTTTTTGTCAAGGTCGTCGAGAAAGTTGAGAGCAGCGACGATTCTGTGCATCAATTTTTTACTTTTTTGTTAATTTGGTAGTGACATCTCTGAGAATAACAAGAATGCGTTGTTTTTTCTTACCGACTGAAAACAAACGGTTCAGCGTTCAAATAAAATAAACATTCATCGTTCTTTCGATGCATGACTATAAAAAAATAAATATATTGCGTTCCGTGCGCGAATCGTAATAATAAATGTGAAATCTGATTTTACCGACCGTCGGTAAGCGAGAATGCTGTAAAAAATTCATGAGCAGAATTTCTCCTATGTACGTTGCGTCGTCAACGCAAGTAGCACGCACACAAGCGCATTTTCTTCTAATCCTTTTTTGGTGTTACGACCGGGCTTTTTTGTCGAAGAAATCCGATTGGTTAATATTTCGCCTACGATCATAAAACCGTGTCGCGTGAAATAAACGTAGCTGGTGCTTGCTTTTGTTGTTTATACATCGCGATCGTAGCGATAAAACGTAATCGATGCAATTGAATTTTCCAATGAAAATAAAACTCTGTACAAATTTTAACAAGTTTTAATAATAAACAAAAACGTGTTCAATTATTAATGGAGAATTTTTCCATCAAAGTGCACCAACTTTTTAATCTTTTTTCGAGTCAAACTGAAGTCTCAGTATTTTGGGGTTAATTTTTCTCCGGGATTCTCTTCGATAACCTAAAAAACATGGCGGCTTCTTTGTCAGGTAAGAATCTTATTTATTTCTCTCACCAAATCGAAGTTTCTCCCGAAATTCCGAATTTCTCACTAAAATCGCGTCCGTCCGGCGTCGAAAAAAATTCCAAACCTCTTTTCCCTCGTATCCAATCGACCCAACCCTCGAAATTCCCGATTTGACCATGCCCCAGCCAGTTTTTGCGATCGTTGAGCCAAAAAATGACAAAATTTTCGTCCACAGCGTATTGGGTGAAATTTTTCCAAGGCGCTGGTTTCCCGCTCGACGTAGCGACCCGGCACGCAGTAGTTTTTTCCAACAACCGCATAAAGCCGGACATGTTGCCAGATTTGGATAAAGCGAGCTTGAAGGACATGGGGATAACTTTGATAGGGGACATGATAGCGATTTTGCGATACGCCAAGAAAGTCGTAGAGGCCATGACGTGCGAAAACTTTTTAGTTGACACGGAGGACGAGAAACCTGTAAAAAAGGTTAAGACGGGGGTCGCGGGTCGCGAGGCGGTCAAAAACGTTGCCGTTAAGGTTGCGAGCAAGAGTCTTTCCGTGGGGAAAGCAAAAACCGCGCAGGAGGCGCCGGGGCGAGCGGCGACGAGGCCGGTCGTGGGGGACAGCGTCCCGAAGGTCTCGGCGGTGAGGAAAAAAGTTGTGGCGAGTCCGCGGCTTGTCTCGGCGGTCAAAGAAGTCGCCAAGCCCGTGGCGGTCAAGAGAAAAATTGTTCCTAAAGATTCTGAGAGCGAGAGCGACGAAATGGGCGAATTGGAGGTCGAGCGTGAGGAATGGGCGAGAACTAATGGGAAGAAAGTGAAATTGAGTTCTGGCGACGAGGAGAAAGTTGGCTACACGGTGATAATGCCCAAAGGGCGAACCGTCCGGAGCCAGCAAATATTGAAAAAGGTAACGGACCAGAAACGCACAGTTTTCGATCGTTTGGGCGACAGTTCGGTGACGAGCACGACCAACCCGGCGGAGAGCAACGCCGCGCCGACGTTCAACATCACCGGCTTGGGCAACGAGAGCCTCAAGAGGACTTTCAGCGTTTTCAATCGGCTCGGCGACAAGGACGCTATGGAAAAAGTGAAAAAAATCTCCATCTCTACGAAAGACTCGAGCGATTCGTCGCGGCCAGGAATCCTCAAGAGCGCCCGACCTTCCTCCATCGGCTCGACGACGATTTCTCTCAAGAAAGAGCCCTCCTTGTCTCTGACGACCAAAACAATTGGCACGATGCATGCCGATTACGAAAAGAACCAAAAAACGACGGCGAGCGTCCGCCAGCTGGTCAGGACGACCAAGAAAATTCGGCTGAACCAACAACGAGCTTCTCCGACAAAATTCCCTGCCAAATTAGTTACAAAACCCAGCAAGCCAGCGAGCAAACTAGGTGAGAGATTAACCATCCGCTGTAAAGTCCTTTTCCTGCTCTAAACACGATGGAAAATTTTTTAAAAAATTGATTTTTTGTTGCAGCATCGGAAAGAGTCGGAATCGTGCCAGCAAAAGCGCGTCTCGGAGTCGGAGGAAACACCACGACCAAACAAGTCACCTTTGACCGATTTGCACAAGTTACTTCCTTCGAAAAACCCGGAGTATTCAGCCGTTTGGGTTTTTAACCCATTTTTAGATTAAATAAAAAGAAAAAAACCTACTTTAGTCGATCTCGTTTAGCACCTGCTCCAGGCTGGTCCAATTCATTTTTTATTTTCCGCATAGAATTCCCGATCGAAGCGAAATTTTTTCTTTTTCATCATTATTGAACAATAATAAATTAATATTATTCGACTAATTAATATAATAATTAATATTATTCGATATTATTCGAATATTAATTTATAATAAATAATTTTATTCGAAATTATTCGAATTATTCGAATTAATTAATTAATAATATTCGAACAAGATATTCGAATATTGAATATTTATGAAACTCCAGAGAAACTTTCCAAAACGAATTTCCTTCCAATTTTTGGAATTTTTATATCCAACTTGGGACTCGATCGGATTGAAAATTGAACAGGAATTGGATCAACGCGAAGCAGCGACGTGATCCGAAATTTTCCAATTTAAAAATCTCTCATTTTGACTCGTTTGTGTGTGTGTGTTTTTAAATCTTGTTATGCCCAAACGATTTCTCGTTGTAAATAGTGGGAGAAACGATTGGAAAAGTGTTAATCCGCTTTGGATTGGACAAGTCAATGGGAACTTGAGTTTTTTGGTTGTATTTTGACTTGATTCATTGTGGTTGTGAGGATCTGAGGATAGAATAAGTCTCGAAGATGATTGAAATGATTTTTTGTTTTTGTACAACAAGTTCATCACAATCAATTATTTTTATTGTGTATAAATTACGTAAAAATCTAAGTAAACGTAATTTGCTATAAGGTTCTTAAAAAATAATAACAAGATTGGTTAATAACAAAAAATGTTGATGAAAATCATTTTTTCCTCCGAAATTCGTGAAAGATGTGGACAAATTTGTTTTTTTTTTTTTATTATCTTTTCGGCGATTGTGGAAATTTCAATGGAACAAACCTTCCGGGACAGTCTCCGAATTGCTCGGGAGCGTTTGAAAAAATGTCACCCCCGCGATCGACATTTTTGCATTTTGCCACTTCGGAAAAGAGACACGAGCTCGATCGGACTATCGAGAGACTGGCCCATCCGGTTTCTTTGGGAAAGTGGGCGAAGATTACCAATGAGCTTCATCGGCGATTGAGGATTATGGCAGAAAGATGGTCAACCCCGTTCCTTTTGCCCCTTGAGAGTCGTACAAGCTGAAACTTAAATGTCCGTTCGAATGAGAAATAAACTGTCGAACGATCCATCACGCCTGCAGTGTCAAGTCTCGCTCGTTAAACTTTCAAAAAACTCCCAAAATTACTTTTTTGTTTGGAATTTAATTTTTTCTCGAATTTCTCGTGCCCACACGGTCCAGTCTCGCTCGTGACATTTTTTAATGGCCCAAAATTCAAAAATTCATTTTTTCTCCTTTTTTTTTTGCTCGAAATTGAATAATTTATCGAAATTCTCGAGCCTACACGGTCCAGGGTCGCTCATAAATGTTTCTAATAGCCCAAGATTTTAAAAATCATTTTTTTTCCTTGAAATTCAATGAAATTTGGAAAATATATATTTTTTTCCTTTTTTTTCCTCGAAATTGAATTATTTTTCTGAGATCCTTGAGGCCACGCGGTTAAGTGTCGCTGGAGATTTTTTTTAATGGCCCAAAATTTGAAAAATAATTTTTTTTCTATTTTTTTTGCTTGAAATTGAATAATTTTTCTGAGATCCTCGAGCCCACACAGTCCAGTCTCACTGGGGAATTTTTTAATGGCCCAAAATTTGAAAAATCATGTTTTTTAATTTTTTTCAGTTTTTTGTTTTGATTTGGATAATAATTTCGAGACGCTTGGGAGACTGACGCTTCGAATAATGAATGATGGAACGATACATTTAGTGTTATACTCAACCTGCTCATTTTTGTTCGCAAACGGTGCATTATATATTGATTAATGCAAATATGAGGGACGATCGTAGCTCCCGAGGCAAGTCCCAATTTTCGCAACGCGAGACACGACTGTAACCATTTCGAAAAAGATGAATTATACAGCCAAAAATAAAGAATGCGTCAAACGAGCCAGATATTCGTTCGCGAGTTGATATTTTCATGAAATTCAATAATTAATTGATGATTCGCTAATTCATTCAATTAATTTCGATAAAAAAATCAAAAAATGGCCAAAAAATACGGAAAAAAATTTCCAAAACGTTAGAATTCGTTTTCGAGCAAATTTTCAATAATTCCTGACAAAATCGATCGCGAAAAAAACAGCAACGGAGGGAACAAAGATCTGGTTTACAAAACAAAGTTGACGCCCACCTTTTGCACTCAAATCCAAGCGCCACTTGATTCCCACCAACTTCTGCCGTCCTGCAAAAATCAAACAATCTTTACAACACTCGGAGGAAAAAATGTTACAAAATTTTTCATCAAAAAATTTTGACAAAATTACGTTTTTTACAATTTTTACGTCGTTACTTAAATAATAACAATATTCCTAAAACTACCGAAGTTTCGTATAAAAAATATCAACAGAAAGTTAGAAATGGAAAATTCATTAATTTCCCAACGAAATATGCCATTTTTGAGATCTCCGATGCGCTTGTGGCTCCGAACGGGAACAGCTGACTCGGCAAAGTGGCTAAACAATCGACGAAGTACGGAAAATGGTGAAATTTAACGGAGACCAAATACCGACCGGAAAAATCGTTGAATCCAGAAAATTTGAAGGAAATAGTCGACGGACCATTATCAAGGTCATTGGACAAGAATTTTCCTCGGAAATTCAATTTTTTGATGGAAATTCGTTGCAGACGGAATACCGACCATCGATCGTGCCAGAAAAAATTGTTGAATTCGTCGAATTTGCAGGAAATAGTGGTGGGAGCATTTTCAAGGTCATTGAAGAAGAATTTCTCTTATTAATTCGCTTTTCGTCATTAGCCAGTTTGTGGCTCGATCGGTTTTTTGTTTCACTCGATCGAATTGACGCTGTTGAGATGACAGATGGAGCAAAACTCGAGGGAGATTTTTCCAGAATTAACGTGAAGGCAAATGCCGCTGTTGTCAAGGTTATCGAATAATTTCGTGGATGTGTAATGCTCGAGGTCGTTGGATGGATTTTCGTCGAAATCACCGATCGCGTTGAATATGTCTTCGTCGAATTTGGGCAACCGGTCAAGGTCAAGGTCAAAGTCATTTTTTAGGGTGAAAGAATCGTCGTCGATGAGGTAGCGATGTTTTTCTTCGTTTTCGAGGGAACACAAGTTTTCTTCGGAACCATCGGCCGACGAGGTTGTGTACGTGTGGTCCGAGTCGCCCGTCGAAAGTCTCTGCCTCATCCCCTCTCCTACTGATTCGCAACGTTTACCTCCCACCGGTTTCGCCCTCCAATCGTTTTTGGGCAGCCATTTTGAATTTTCGTTCCGGCACTTCCGGTACGAAATTATTTCCCCACCACCACCTCCTGCTGCTGCTGCTGCTGCGGCTGCTGCGGCTCTTCCCATCGTCAGAGACTCGTTCATCGATCGCAAAAGATTCGTTATGCTGCTGCTGTTGTTCAAAACATTTCGGAGATACGAAACTTCGCCCCTCAAACGCTTAAGATCGATGTCTTGTCGCTGTATCGTGTTTGACAGATTTTTGTTTTCCTGCTTCAAATACGACAGTTTGTTCTCCATATTTTCTAGATATGCTTTCTTACGACGACGATTCTCACGCGCCAAAAGCGCGTTTCTATTCAGACAAGGCCGTTTCGATGATCCCCGACTGCCAAGCCCGCCCCGACCGTTTTTCCCTCCGGACGATACCGATCCCTCGTTCTTTGTCGAACGCCCCGAACGCCCGCTCGACATAACCTCGTAATCCATATCACTATGATCATTATTCACACTCTCATCCTCCGAACTACTGTACTTTTCAAGTGCGACGTTTGCATTACGTTTCAACGACATGGCTGCCCGACCAATTGTGCAGCCCCACACTAAATCAACTCACTCGCTCAGACTTTCAATCTTTACCGAAATTTACTCACTTTCTCGGAATCCTTGCACGCAGATTCCACTTTTTTCGACAAATCACACAATTCCAATCTATTTTTTTGCTTAATAATCGCACTCGAAACTCTTACGACGTACACGTAAGCAGAAAGTTCACGATCCAATATGGAGGCGCTCGTTCTCACGAGAACGACGAGGCGTGGACGCGCGTCCATTTTCATGCGGATCAGTCCGAGGGCGCGCCGAGCTTTTGGCGGCAAAAGTTGAATTTCAATTCCGAAAAAGCTCCAAAAAATCGCCATTCCTCGATCCTCTAAACGAACGAAGGACTTTAAATCGACGGATCGAAAGGTCGAAGAAAAAAATTTTTTTCCCGAGGATTTGGTGTCTTTCCGATCGAGGATTCAGCGAAAGAAATATTTATTCAAGTAAAACCCTTTGAAACAATTGTAAACATAAATATATCTTGTTCGATTTTCGTGTAGTATCGTCGTGCATAGTGCACAAATATATATACATATATATATTACGTGTAAACACATAATAAGGAGGCAATAATTAATTCCAAAGGAAATGTAAAGAAAATGCCAGAGAAAATTCACTAAAAATGGTGAAAAAAATCACTAGAAAAATTTAATTATCGAGGAGTTTGTTTTTTCCTCGGGGAACTGGAGCTCGGGCTGGGAAAAATGATTGCCTCGTCTGGTTAAAATACATACGTATATATGTAAATATACATCTCAGGATTCGCGTGGATTCGTATAGAAATATAATCTGAAATAATCTTAGGACTACGCTATAGTTTGAATAATGTCACTAGGTGAGTCCTTAAGAGGTTTTATCCCGATTTTAGTGGTTCAAACTCGACACACAGAGCACTCGTGTTCGCAGGAATGAAACGACATGAGGAATATCATTTTAAATTCATACTTCTGTATACAATTTCCACAAAATACGCAAAGACCCAAATTCTGCTAGTTTCTTTGCACACTGGTGTCTTTAGTTGAGTTTTCCGGATGGTGGCGTCGCTTCTCGTTCGATCGGACTAAAATAATGGACTAAAAATTGCTGGATATGTTGTAAAGGCGATGATCAACTATGCTACGTAAGTTTTGGTCCGATTTTTCTCATAACACGCAGACTTTTCACTTTTACCATTTGCTCGTTGATTGAGTACGTTGCACAAGCACACACTGGGTCAAATAGACCCGAAGCGATTTTGCAGTCTTTGTATTCCGGAAAATATGTTTTTCAACCGGAATCGAACGCAGAACACCGCAGGGACGAAAAAAAAATTTCGGGTCAAATTGACCCAGTGTGTACTCGAGGGGGTAAATATTTTTTTTTCGTTAGTTTCGTCGCTTTCGTCCATTTGCTCGTCGATTGGCGCTTGGAGCGGGCACCTGGGACAAGTGTACACCGGGTCAATTTGACCCGAAGCGTTTTTCCAACCGCTGTATTCCGGAAAATACGTATTTCGGCCTGAATGAAACGCAGAACCCGCAGGAGCCAAAAAAAAAATTTCGGGTCAAATTGACCCAGTGTGTACTCGAGTGGGTAAAAATTTTTTTTTCGTCGATTTCGTTCAAAGCACAACAATTTTGCTATTTCTAATATATATATATATATAATACTATTTAGGCTGGATCGGTCGGGTTACTTCACATACGCTTTTTTTTTACTTCTCCCGTTTTTCTTAACCCATGACACACTCTTTTTCTTACAACACGTGTCACGAGATAATCCAACCGCTTGCTAAGTGGAGGAATCGCTCGGATAATTAATGTGGAAAATTTAACGAGGGATATTGCAAATATCGATCGGTTTTATTGAAACGAGCTTGTCGGAAGGCAATGACGTCAGTCGCAACGTAATTCTTCCCCATATGATTTATTATATCTATAGATTTTCGCGGGACGGCGGTTCCAGGCTGGCCGAGCGGACTGGACGAATTTTTCTTCGAAAAACAAAGATTGCCCAAGTTTTTTCAGCCCTTAAGGCGATGGACCGGTCGCGAGTGCCGAAATAAAGAAATTTCTCGAGGTCGATTGGTCGAGGACAAAAATTCGCTCACACACCGGCGAATTTTTAGTGATCGGTCGAATCGCGCGAGAGATTTTCGATTTGGACTGCGCGACTGATCCCGAAGGAAATATTTTTTGCTCCAGAATTCTCGGCTCAAGCCCGGCAGCTGGAAAAACCAACGACGCGCCATTGAGACTCGCTTTTTGGGGCTTTCGTAATAATAACAATTAATAGATTATTTTTTTAATTTTTTTAAAAACAATTATTTTTTGTTCCTCTCTCTGTCTTGCTCCAGAGTCTCTTATTGTTTTATTTTGTACTTAAAATCTATGTCTCTTACTTGGCTCTCTCCTCGTCCCGCCAATCGGCGGCTATAGCAATATATATATATATATATATATGTATAATTAAGTACATTGATTTATTGCACTATTTACTCTCCGTATGGGTTATTTTTTGAAATTTCCCGAATTTTCACGATTTTAATACTTTTCAGCGATTATTTGGACGCGACGAGTCTCGTGATCGCTTCCATTTCGTACTCGGACTCGTCGACCCCGAGTTTTCTTCTCCTCTCATCCAAATAACAAACTTCTTCCTCCTCTTCCTCGTCTTCTTCCTCAAGATCGCGTTCGCTGTACGGAGCACATCTCGGAAAGGTCCATCGCTTGTTCGATACGTTGTAATCACGCGCACGAGCTATTTCCATAGCCCGACGCTTTTCCGCGTGCTGTCACAGCTTCGTATGCTTCACACTGTCCGTCCAATAATTCTGTATTGTCATCGCCTCGAGCGAATTTAGGAACGAGTCATTGTCCAGGCTGTACATCTCCTCGGAATTGTCCTACGCAATCCAAAATACAAATCACTACTCATTCCCCCCCAATATTCAACATTTCGTGCAATTAACATTTTTTCCTTCTTTTTATATTCAAATTTGTAAAAAAGTGTTTTTTTTTGTTTGAAAAAAATATTTATATTGATATAAAAATTATTTCTTTAATGGAAAAATGCTCGTGTTCGTATCAAAATGATTTTTTATTTTTTATTTTCTTCGAGAAAAATAAAATGAAATAAATGTTTTTTTTTTCGAAAAAATATCCAAAGCGATGTGTCGAAATTTATATTTGTAAAAAAATGTTTCGGGAAACTTACTCGGATCGTGGAATCGTCGATGTAACCGGAACTGTCGGGATTGCTGCATTTGTCGCTGTTTAGAGTCTGCGGTGGATTGAGATACTTTCGTCTGCAAGGGAAAAAATAATTTTTGAGGATTTTTTGGTGAAAAATTGAAAAATGAGTTTTTCGTTGGAAAGAACGAGGAAAAAATCATATACCTGTACATAATGAAACCGAGACTGCCCATAGTACTGAGTAGAACGATTGTGGCGAGACAACTTCCGGTTATCGCGGCGATATCAACGACCGAGGGCGACGACGAAGTCTCCATCTCCCGATTAACGCTCTCGTTAGCCTCAAGGAGAACTTGGTTAACGTTTATACCGGAAGCTCGATCCTCCTCTCTGTGATCCCTTTGGAAATCACTGGAGAAGGCGTTCCTCGCTCTGCTAAGCCGCGTCGACTCGCTGATCCCGGCTGTAAGAAAATCTCAAAAGATTTCTCGATCATCATTTTGTCCTGATTTTTTTTTTTACCCCTCGAATTAAAGTTTCTTCAAATAAATCATTTTATCTCGAGAACCGAGGGTCCGATCGAAAAATACGTAGCAAGCATTTTTGTAGGGAATTGAATTTCCTACAATAATGCTCCCGGGTAATTTTTTGTAGGACTCATAGTTTCCTTGTTTTTTGAGCAATAAACTTGGTCTAAAAAAACGATTTTTAATTCGACGAATTTGGGTCTTTGCGTCGCTGTCGCTCGAAATACCTTGGAGAATCGAGGCAGCGGTCGCAGCGAGCCTAGGCTCGGCCAGTTCCTGATCGATTTCGATGTCCTCCGAGCCATTGAACGTTCTCGTGCTGAAATTTTGTCGATTGCCAGTGGTGATGGTTCTGGAGCTATTGACAACGAGTTTGATCCTCGTGCCTTCGAATCGCAGCGGTAAAATGGTCAAGTCTTTGTTGTCTTGTTGGTGGTTTTTGGAGCTGAAATTTCTGCGGTTTTCCGATCGGCTGCCGCTCAGATTTTCATTTTTTTTCTTTCTTCTTTCGGGAGTTTTGCTTGTGGTCAATAACCAAGTTATTTGGGTATCGGGTTGTTGGGAAATTGGGGAGGACTCGGGGCGAGTGACGTTGGGATTTTCATCGATTTTAAAAAAGTTATTCGGAGCTGGACGAGCTCCAGGGACGTTTTTATTGTCGCTGGAGGTCTCGAGGACCGAAGCGACTCTTTTGGTCGTCGATTCGGTGTCGGGCTCGTTGTTGTTGTTGTTGTTGTTGTTGTTGTTGGCCAGCGCGGTGTTGGTCTTGGTGGGTGTGTCGTACGAGCTGATGGCCTTGGCAACGCGAAAGCCCGCCCCGTTTGTTGACAAGTCACGTGATGCCTCGAAAATCGCGTCGGTCGGGTGGCCCGTTAGTTGGCGACCCCCGGACCCGCTAGAAGTCGCTCCGAGACTCTCGTTGCTCACGACTCGAGGATCGATCTTCGAGACCCGCTCGATTTTCGCTGCCATGATGGCCACCTCGCTCGCCGATGATTTTTCTACTTTTTGTTCTGGTATTCTGGGATCGTGGGTCGTCGATGGCAACGGGCTCGCCAACAACAAGCCTGCAACGACATTAAATCCAACTAATTCTCGACTCTGTCGAAAAAAACGACTTTTTTCACTTTTTCCTCGGTTATTCCCAACTTTGGACGTATTCTCTAGCAACGACTTGGCAAAAAGCGCTTTTCTCCAAAGTTACTTTCTACACGACCCTCCCGACTTGGCTAATCGCCTCAAAACTCGATCTCCACGTCGGACAAACCGACCATCATTTTTTTACAAAGCGCACAGCCTTTTTTCTATCAAATAAAAATGAAAAAACTAATAAAAAATATTAAACTTCGTTACTTTATTCTCGTACGAGGAGTGTAAATGGGGGAAAATAAATTGGCGGGAAAATAACTCACCGGCGATTTGCGCCGTAACCCAGAACCAGTGCATCCACCAGTGAAGCGTCATCACGTCATCCGTGGGCTTGGCCTGTTGAAGAGAACAACAAAACTCAATTAGCTCACGAATTAAATGCGCTCGGTTTGATTTATGGGCAAAACAAAATTCAATCCGATTAGATCGCGTGTCGGACTTGCTTTGGGAGAAAGTAGAAAATTCACCGCCTGGAAAAATGAATTATTGCGTTTAGGATTTTTTTAGATAGATGAAAAAATCGAAAAGAATTTGGATTTTGAGTTGTCTTTTCCGAGAGAAATATCGAGCCCCAGGTTGAAAAACACGAACAAACGATAAATTCATCAAATCTCACGCTTATCGGGATATTCATCATCGATTCTTGGCTGCTCCTGTCTCGAGCTCACTCCACCAACACGCATAAACGTAATTACGTGAATTTATAGTTATACATTAAGCCGGATGACAAAGTTGCTTGGCTTCTGGCGCGCACACTCACCATACGCATTGGTCATTAAGCAAATCGCGCTCCAGGTGTCGTACATATCAACTTGCGCAACTCCCTCTCTCTCTCTCTCTCTCTCTCTCTCGCTCTTCATTTTTTTCACTCCTAGCTGGACGCACTAACAATAATAATGACAAAAATATCTCAAGTTTCTGTAATACGTCGCAAGACTACACGAGGAAACTCGATGTTATGTCCGATCTACTGACGCGGTTATCAAATCCATTCCAACACTTGAATTTCATACTTTGCAATATTGCTTAAGGGCCTCCATCAGCTTAATCGATAAAAATTCGAATAATCCTTTCGGTTTCCGGTTTCTCCAGATTTTTAAAAAATTTCCATGCTTCTCGATGGTTGGGCGATGTTTGGGGCTAATTTTTTATACTTTTTTAAGGGACTACGCTGGCTTAATCGATAAAAATTTTCAAAATTTTCAAAATTTTGATTTTCTCCAGATTTTTGTAATCATTTAATGCTCCTCGATGGTTAGCGATGTTTGGGGGTTATTTTTTATACTTTTTTAAGGGCCTCCACCGGTTGAATCGATAAAAAAAATTTAAAAATGATTTTTATCATTTCTCCATTTTTTAAAATATTTGTTCGGAGTTGCTCGGCGGTTTAGAGGTTTTTGGAAGCGAGTGTACGTCCAGTTAATCTTTTAAGTACTGTTATGCACCTTGGCGAGGTACAACGGTACTGAACGAGAGGATGGACGCGAGGAGTTGACACACGAGAGTTTCTCGCTAAATCGCACGTTTATGCTTCGATTATGAGTGTGTATATATATAAAAATAATGATGATAGGGCACGGCTGTGAATAACTTGAGGCTCTTGTCGCTCGAATCGTCGTTTCCTCGCACGATGCGATAATATCCGAAGAAAAAATGTCTCGACGTCTTTTCTTCGACGGTTCGTCCGATCGATGACTCACGACTCGAGAAATTTTAAAATAACTGATAGATCCGGCAAATAGTCAACGTCGAAGATCCACAATATTTTTCAATCGATTATTTATCGTCGACCGTAATTCTCATCGATTGAGGCTGCAGAATTGTTGGATTTTCGTTTAATTTCGATTTATCGGTTCTCGACGTTTCGAGCACGTAGTTGGAAATTTCTAAACGATGACTAATGACGCGGCGATCGTGTTTGTTGTGCTTTACCATTCTCGGACAAACTAGTCCCTCGAGATAGAGTCTCGCGTGTCCCTGCGTGAGGAAGTCGCTCATTAAGCGATCCGGCCAATTAACGGTTAATTAACCCTCCGCAGAGTCGTACATATTATTATTTTATGTTTTTTTGATTATCTTCACATAAACTTGGTATATCGGTCACGCGGCCCATTCGCTACCAACCTGTCCGTTGAGACGAAAGCAACGAAATTAGATTCTTTTCTATTGAAAAATATGATAATTATTTTATTAATAAATTAATAAATCAAATTAATATAAATAAATAAATAAATAAATAAAATACCAAAAATCTATCAATAAATTGATGAAAAATGAAAAAAAAAATATGATTAATTATTAATACCAACTATTATTATTATTATTAATTGTTAACAATAATTAATAATTGTTAATAACAATTATTATTATTATTATTGGCCATTATTATTGTTATTAATTATTATCGGTGATTAAATAATGTTTATTAATAATACGAGCTGGAAAAACTCTTCTCCGTAATTTTCTGCAGTTTTTTTTTTTTTTTTTCTTTTTTCAAAATCTCACTCAACTGTCTATATAGAAAGTGCAGCAGCATTTTTTAACCTCAAGCCTTCGGAACACGTCAAAGAATATAGGTCAGGAGAAAAAAAAACGTCGTCGGAATGCCAAAGTTGCAGTTTGCTAGAAACTTTCCCCCTTAAAGTTCAGTCGTGGTGGAAAAAAAAGGATGGAGATTCCAGTTTTCCCTTTTTTGCCTTTGCCTCTCGTCATACAGCCTAGAAAAATCGACAACACACTCGATCAAATTCGAAATTGCTGGACAACACAGTCCCTTAATTCTTCTTCGACGAGGCTTTCGGTTTAATTCACTGTTTTAACATCGTAAACGAGAATCGCTCGTTCTGTCTCTTTGTTTCGCTGAACTACGTCACGAAAGGCTGAGCTCGAGTTGGAAAATGAAAAAAAAAAAAATACGCAGCGGCTCAGGGACCGTGGCAAAGACTCGAGGCTATGTACACACGTGTTGAATATTATTCGAGGATATAGAGAGCACGCTCTCTATGCCACAGGATAGAGAAAGAACCAGAGAACAAGAGAGACCGGATGGCGCAATCCCACACGCTCCTCTCCCCTGTGTTTGTGTGCCTTGTCCAGCTTTCGTGCAGCCATGAAATCCTCGCGAATTAAAAAACGAGTACAGACTCTGCGGGACAGAGGCAATCGTCGCCTCGGACGTGATAAACGAGTTGCATATCCCCTTAATAATTCTAGTCACTCGTTTATTACGCCGCCCCGTTTAATCTTCTCGGAGAAACTCGAGCTACACGAATTAGTTGCGCACCTACTGCGAGACTCCAAGACCCGCGGAGCCTCGTTAACCGCGTTTCTTGTTTCCCGCGCTAAATTCCAAGCTCTCGTTTCCGGTGACTCGGATTTTTTAGAATTTTTTAATTTTGCACTTTTTTTTGTTCACTCGCCCTTCAACTTCCTGCGAAGTTTGGACGATATAGCTCCAGCCGTTCTCGAGATATCGATAGTTGAAATCTCGAGGTGGGACGAAAATCGCTTCGGCCGAGAATTTTCATGAATTTCATTATTTTAACGTTTAATTCAACGTAATTGAATTTATCAAGGCTCGACCTTGCTTCGTGGCGAATTGAACGATCGTAGGGGACACTCCTTTTCCGTGGGCATATATTCAGCATGGAAACGTGTGTGTCGTAAATGCATTTTCTGCTTGTTGTATTATATAGAGCAGCGAATCTAATTGAGCGTGTCAAGCCTTACGCAATGATCTAGTGTCGTGGGATGGAAAATCTTTGAACCCGTAATTATGTATGTTCGTTTTTTAAAGAGACTCGAAATTAACGAAAACGAACAATCGTTTAAAACTAATCGAATGGAAACTTTGCAGAATTCTTGAGATTTTTTCCAACAAATCGTGGCAAGTTTCTTAAAATATTCAAATTGTTCGAGATAATTTTGTTTTGTTATTCACCATATCGGCATGGATATATAATCATAATACAAAAACGAAGAGCGTGTTTAGCAACTTTTACTTTCACTTCATGCTCCAAAGGATTCGATTGCACGAAGACGCTCACTAGTCAGCCTTTCCACTCGTTTTGTTTGCTCTCGTATTATTCACCAACGGACCGAGCAATGCCGATACAATTGTGCATGCGAGTGGCTACATAACGAATCGTTAACCCGAACAATCGAAAAAAAAACTTTTTTTCCACGTTTCAAACTATTTCACGATTTATTCTTTTGTAGATGTTCACCAAGGCAGCGAGTTTGACAGGATCGTACAGGAAAACGGTAAAAAATGCTTTGCCATCGTTTATTAGTACACGTTTTTTTCAACCCAAAGAAAACGCTCGAGAAGAAACGATGAACAACGGCATCGTCGGGGGTTGAGGCACGAAACAATTAGAGAGCGTATGCGTTGTGGCTCACAGTGCATTGACCGGAAGTACTTTCTACGAGGGCACAGCTCGCTAGCACTGACGAAGAAGAAAACAATCTCGAAGATGCAGGCTCTAATAAAATGACATTCCTAATCGAGTGATTTCAGAGCTCGGAGTCTTCACTCAGTGACTGATGAGAATATTAACATCGCAATGATCACACTGGGTCAAATTGACCCAAAGTGTCAATTTTCCACACTGGGTCAAATTGACCCCAAAGCTAAATTAGTCCGCTAATGAAACGTCAATAAGGAGCGACGTGTTTGAAAAGTTTGTATAAATGCAAACGGATGGTTTGTTGACGGGGAATCGTAATCAGAGTTGTGGAATTTGTGGAGGGCAAGGGTGTACGTAATTGTAATAGGAGACGCGTGTCGCTCGTCAGAAAGAACACGAGGAGCGCCCTCAAGATATCTCGAAGAAATTACTGGCTCGAGTACACATGAGACTTTGTATACAAACATATACATGGCACGTGCCATCCGCTCGACTTTTATTAAATTACACTAGTCTACGTATACACACGCCTGTACACATTATTCATTCTAATGTGATACGAAATAAGAAAAGAAATACACACGCGTGCACGAACGAGACTGACTCGTGCGAATTAAGATTTTAATAGCCTGGTAAGATCTTCGCACGACAACACCAATAAATACGCAACGAAATAAAAACATGCATCTTACAGTTAAGATTTATTCGGCAACATTTATCGCCCGCGAGAAATATCGTTTAATTATCATTCGTTGCTCTGATTAGCGTTTAATTGATAAAGATTAAAACCCGCCGGAATGTGGGCTTTTAGATCGAGCAGCCTGGAAAATAAATTGACCGGAAGTAACTCGATTCCTGCGAGAGGATATCGAGGAAAGTGCGGCCTCCGTTAATAACCTTGAAGCCTCGCGAGCCCGAATATCACACTCTTAGAATATTTCCCATGATGTTGCTCGATTCTATGGATTTTTATCGCAAGTTGAATTTTTAACGCGTACTACTCCATTTTTTGCCATTTTTCGTCTTCGATCTCCATTTTCTTTTTTTTTTCGAGGACTTTTTGAATTTTTAACATGATCGAGATTAGACGCGAACGACTGGATTATCGTGTGTGTCCGATCGTACGAAAATCCAGGTCACGCACACACGTACGAGCTAAAGACTTTTGTGATGAGCAAAGCCACATCAATTCTTCCCTCCCCCGCACCTTCCTCCTCCTCCTCCTCCTCCTGTACGCTTCTCTCTTTGCACTCGTTTTATCGCTCGTCCGCGGCTATTGTAAACTCGTCTTACACGCTCTATACCAGTCCAACTCTATTTTAGCCCCGATCACGTACCCGAAACGGCCTACACCACGTAAATCGAAAACATTATTCGTCCTGTATTCCTTTCCACACTATTTCTTTTCTTTCCATATGCAAATGTCATCCCATACCGTTACGATATTTAAATAAAACCTAAATACGAGAATTTAAGCGTGCGTGGGTATTTTTTTTAAGTTCAAACTCGAGTCGAGGCAAAAATGTCGCTAGGAAACATCGTTTAGCGAATTTTTGTTCACTCCGATAAAAACACGAGCTCCCTCGGCCATTTCCCATCCCTTGGTCGTTGTTTTCGTATCGGGAATTCGTTCATTCCATTCGAAAACGTACCACGTGGTTTTTTTCACAGGCAACGATCTGGAGTCGTCAAATTTTTAAATCACCAAAAAAATGTCATACGAGACGCTCGCTACGTGGACGAAATAAAAATAAAACGAAACGAAAACGCAATTTTCCCAAGAGATCTCGAGATCGATTGTTCGTGATGGAAAATGACATGAACTTTTCGTCACGAAGGAATTTCAGCGTTTGCATTCGAATCCTAAAAAAAAAAAGGGGGGGAAAAAACGAAAAAATCGAGCTCGAGATCGCGAGCGTGCAGAAAATGAGGATTTTCATCGTGACACCATAATTTTGTGAATGTAACGCAATATCCTGGTAGAAGTTTGGAAATTATTGTTTTCATGGATTTTCCAGTGACACGCAATTCTAAGAGGCAACAATACAGGTCCAGGTGTTGAGAATGATTTTCTACTGGTCGAGTCGAGTCTTGGAGCTAAAGAGAAAAAACAAACAGCTCACCGTACGTATCGAGAATGTTGACTGTTTTTTTTTTTCACATGGCACTCGACACACAAACGCAGAGGATTGTGTAGTCTCGCGAAGAAAAAAATGGATTTTTCAGTTGTTTTTTGTTCGGAATACACACGAGACAAAAAAAACGCGACGTTCGCGGTTCGGAACTATGGACGAGATTCGACGTTTTATGTTGCTCGTCGAGTCTCAGGTTTTTTTTAAGTTCCTTCCAACTTGAGCCATTTGTTCAGGATTTTTAGTGTCTATTTATTTTTCAGGTGTAGGAAAACGGTGCGCCACGAGAGAAGCTCGCGATGAACGTGCCCGCGAGCATCGGTGTCGCAGACTGTCACTCTCCTCGCCATTTTGGTTCACACACACGCAAACACAACACACACATTGACTCTCCCTTCTATCTCTCTCCCGCTCTCCCGGCCTCGCGATTTTGTAATTCAGGTTCTCCCTTCGAATGCTCATAACGTTCGCAAGAATCCAATCTCCCCCCCACCTACTTCCTTTTTCCCTCTTTTTTCCTGTCATTCCACCAAGGGAGGAATTAAACAGGTGCGCGCATGCGCTCGACAGGTGGCTCATTCACCCGTCTCTGTCTTTTTTCCTTAGCCAACCCTCTCTCTTTCTCTCTTTGGCCCTAATTTTGAGATCTTCTTTACCGACCAAGGGTTTCGCACTCGAATCTCACGTGTGCTGCCATCGGCTGGATAAAAATTGAAGCTTTTTCGGAATTGAACATTTACAATTTAAAAAAAATCTCGTTTGCGAGATCGTAAACAAATATTTGGAGGAAAAATGTTCAATTTCCGGATTGTCTGCCTAGTTTCGCGTTATTTCGACATTAGGTCTGAAATAATCTCGTTTTCTATTCACCAATTTATCGGAAATTTATCGAAATTACGAAATCTCATGGATTTGGAGAAGAAAAACTTTTTGCAATAATTTTATGACATTTTTTAATCTAAAAATTAACACAAAAATAAATAATTGCATACGCTGATTGAAGAATAAAGAAACAAATTAATTTAGCGGTCTAAACGTTCCTACTGTGGATGAAAAATATGCCGCGGATGTCAAACTATAAATACAATAATTAACATGCTGCAATAATTTTAATTTTATTTACAACAAAATTTTTGCGTATTCTGAATTATTTGATTTCTACTCCGGGATCGATGAGTAACGATAAGGTGCGTGAAAACAAGAAAAATGTAGAGATACGTTCACTTTAGAGAGAGACAAAAGTTGCCGGACGAATAAATTCCGACGAAAAAGTCCGGGCATAACTCGGCGCGTTGGCTCGGTCGGTATCAGGATCGCAAGAGTGCGCAGGAGGTCGCAGAGCGGCCGCGCAACTAACTAAACATTCCTGCTTTCCTGATACTTGAGCGATCGTAATACCTCGATGAGAGTACAAAGAGAGTGCTTTATTACACATTGCGACATTAGAAAAACAAATCTTTGCCCACGAACCGCAATTTTTCAATCGAAAAAGTAATAAAAATAAAATATCTCTATCTTCAAAGTTTTAATAAGAGTGGAAGGATTAGAAATCCTCCCGGCAGCTTTAGGTAAATATTTATTACTATCGATTAATCAACAAGAGTGTAAAAAAAATCGGCGAATTGAAATTCAAAATTTGGAATAAATTTTTATATAAAAAAAAATATAATGAAATAATTATTAACAAATCCTCGTCGATATTCTGAATGAGAATCCCAAAAAAATTACCAGTTAAAAGAAAGTCAATTAATTGAATGCCCTTATCAAAAAGGAATCCTCAGAATTCAATCATGTGACGCCCGAATTGAGCGTCTAGCGTCAACATTCAACGTTTGCTAAAGAAATTTCTTAGTTGGTATCAGGAGCACATGCGCGCGAGCTGGTAGCGCATGCGCGACCAACTATACACTTCTGTGCTCCTGATACCTCTTCTTGCTCGCCTAGCCCGGCTGGCCTCGCTGCTATTGGCTGCCAGCGCTCGCCTTTCCCAAGCGTCCAGACCCCAGGAGTGGGGAGGGGGGAGGAAGCAACCTCCCTCATGCTCTTGCGCTCCTGATACCAGGCGACATTTTCAATGCCCAAATTCACTACGTATTGGCTGTTTTGAGAACTTTCACGATGTACACGTTGCTGCTTCGCTGTTCTTACAAAATTCTCAAAAAAACTGGAAATTAAATAACTTTTTTTTTTATCAAACTCGAAATAATGAAGGAAAAAAAAAATCGACGACACCGGAAATGACTTTGGTGAAAAAAAATGGTAAAAACCCTAAATTTGCGTGCGAACTTTTCGATTAAAAATTTGGAAAAACGTGATCGTCGTTGCATGATTTTGTAAAATGCGTTTTGTTCCATTTAATTTCCGGAAATTTCACATTCTGCGCCATTTTTTGTAAAAAAATAATTTCCCAATAAAAATATAACGAAATAATATTTATCGTTTCGTTTATTTCGTTCGTCGCGTGGAATATCCTCCGGCGATAAGTTTGGCGATTTTCCAGGGTCACATGTAACGCTAACCAACATAAATATTATTCTGTTAACGCTTAGCGCGATCGATGTGTTTCGATCCGAAGCTCCGTGAGTCGAAGCTCATCCTGTTCTCATATTTATTACAAAAAAATTGGCTTCGAAATTTTGATCGGCGCGTGGACCGACGTTTTTGTGAGCTCCGTGAGGGCGACAAGGGAAAAAAGTAAACAGACGAGTTCCGAGAATCGATCGAAATTCCGAGAAAGAGAGTGGACACTTTTTTTCCCCGAAACATCGAACGTTTCCGGGAAAAAAAAAACCTTGCAAGTTATTTTTATGAAATTCACGATAGTAATTGAATGAGATTTAATAGATTTTCCATGCTCGGGGCGTGTAATTGAAATAAGGATGACGAGATTCGTGTGCATGTGCGGTTCCGAAATTATCAGTCGCAGAGAGCGCGTGTTGGTGCGAGGTGCGCGATGCAGGAGGAAATCTTTGACTCGTTTTCTCTCGCTCTCTCTCCCTTTTCTTGGTCTCTTTTGGTTGTGGGGGTGGATGATTCTATTCCGGTAAATGTGGACGGTCCAAAATTAAACGACTCGAAACGCACTACAAGAGGACGCCAAGCTCGATCATCTTCCTTGGGCCGCGGGCGACTCTGCTTCGTAAAGTGTACGCGCGTGCGCGACGTACGAGGAAGAAAAACGAAAGTGTCGATTGATGCGATTCCGCATATATTTTCGTCCAGCCAAATGAGCTGCGACCGCCATATAATCCTTATTCTTTCTCATGAGTCCAAGCTCGAGCGCGTATTCCCTGACATATTTTTATGACACTTTGAGGTTAGAATCGGCTTCGAAGTTTTTTCGCGTTAAAATTGACGAATTTATTTGAATAAAAACTCCGCGGCATTGGCGAATTTCGATATTTTCGATCGATAAATCGAAAAAGACGAAGGAACGAGGTCGTTGAATAAGGAATTTATAAATTTTGTTTAATTTCGCGAGTGAAACGTTTTTGTTATCGTTCTTTGGGGTTTTTTGAATTTTAATGCGATCCGGAAACGAAAAAGCGGTCGCGATCCTATTAATAAATATAAAAGGGGCGCGGGGGAAAGGAGGAAGGATTTCACGCCCGAGAGAGGGATATTTTCAATGAATCGAAATAAATCGGCCGCGTGAGGAGAGCAGCGCGAAGCGAGGGTGAAGGAGAGTCGCGAGCGCCGAGCGGTTACCAATTGTCGTGCGCATGCGCGAACCGCGCGTCATCTCGGAACATCTTTTGCCCACATCCGCCGCGCGACGCCTTCTTCTTCGTCCTCCTCCTCCTCCTCCTCCTCCTCCTCCTCGTCTCCTTATGCTTTGCCCTCTTCTTGAATGAACGTACCGATCCAGTTCGCCTCCAAGTGTCCACCCTCGCACACACTTTTCACGAGCCACGACGAATCCAATTTTCGCTCCTTCTCCGAACTTTTTTATTCCGTTTTTCATTCCAATCACGGAAAACATCATTTCGCATCGAAAACTCACGCAATCGTCGACGATGAATCGTCGGGTATCATTTTTAATATAGTGACAAGTTTCCAGCGGGAGATCGAGCACGAAAAATCGAGGGTAAGGTGAACAAAATTATTTAAATTGTTGATACCAATAAAAAGTTGAAAGAAAAATAATTGCATTTTTTTCTCAACGAAAATTCGATAAAAAACGGTTAAAAATCGTTGACAACAAAATAATAAACAAACGTTAACAAAATAATGATGAAAAACTAATAAATCGATGTATAAAAAATGATAAATGTTAATAATTTATAAATCGAACCCTCCAGAACGGAATTTATCGTAATTTTCAAATTCCATCAGAGAGAAAAGTTTTTCAAAATTCATTGACATTTCCGTTCGATTTTTTTCGTCAAATTGCGTCCGAAAAATATTGCCGAGGCTCATTGAAGTTTTTTTTTTTTTTTGCGATCGAGAAACCGTTCGCGGCGATCGAACCTCGCGGTGAGAAGAAAATATAATTGAAGCGATTCCTCATGGAGCCAAAAATACGAGAAACCGAGGATGTTGGTAAAGAACTCGGTCTGGACGGGGCCAATCCAAACAAACTGGATAAATAATAGTACGAACAAGAGCCAGATCCCCTTAAAGCATTAAATAAACAATGCCACGAGTGACTTTTATTTTCGCCATGATATTCCTCGATTTTTCAGATTCCGATCGATTCGCGATCCGGAAAAATCGATCGAATTTCCAAAGAAAACAAAATTTTCATTCCTCTTCCCATTTTATCGAAAAATTACGAATTTTTCGACTCGCCGCTGCAAAACTTGAAGAAAAAAAAAAAAAATCGAATCGAAATTTTCATTTTTTAATTTTTATTTAGAGGTTAATTTTGGCTGCCGGCAAAATTGGACTCATCGTCCATAAAATTCCCCACGCTTGTCAACGTATTTGCATTATTACGAAAGGAAAAAGAAAAAAAAAAAAATTCTGACAAAAAAAGTTTCAGGAACAAAAATGAAAAAAAATGAAAAAATGGAGGAAAAACTTTTTGGCAATTGCGTCGAAATGATTTGTTTATCGACGATTCACAGGTGCAAGATTCGGCGAGCCGAAGAAAATGCCAAAAAGATGGAGAATGTCGTGCGAGGAGAAAAAAGTGAAAAAGTTGTTACGAACTTGTGGACGTTGGTCGAGGATTTGTCTTTTTCCGCTTTGCTGCCGTTGTCTGATTAAAAATTCGCCAGCAAAGGGGAACAGGCCGATTCTTGCGCGTCGTCATCGAGAAGAGGCTGTCGAAGAATTTTCCCGAGAGTTTTTCCGCGCCCGACGACGAAAGGAAGGGAAAAAAAAAAAATGCAATTTTTTCGGTAATTTTTGTTGTTTTTTTTGTTTTGTTTTTTCTCGAGGGAATTTGATGGTGAAATTTCTCGAGTGAAAAGGGGGGAGGGGGAAGGAGCTGCGAGAGAAATTATCGGCCAAGGATTAACGCGCCTATTTCCGACTTTGAGGTATTTCCGTCCTCTCGTGTTCGAAGAGCTTCTCGCCCGAGAGAAATTTTCGTGTCTGCGTGTGTGTGCGAATGTTGTACGTTAAGTCAACGCGACGACGCCCTCGCATTCGGAGCTTCTTCCTGTTGCTGCTGCTCTTTTTCTTTCTCGCTCTCGTTATTTATCCTCTTTGCAACTATTCCATGCAACATCTTACTGGATGTTTCGTTGCCTCGTTTCTCAAAGCCCCTTTGAACGTTATTTAAGCTCTCCGAGAGACAAACACCGGAATCGAGCGAGGGAGCAAGACAAAAATGAGAGATTTAATATTTTCCACTGGCCTACGAGCCGAATAACTCGCGAATCATCGTTTTCAAAAACGATTTCGCGTCAAATGAATTTCGAGACTGAGCAATCGTCGAAATTTACGAGAATATTTGGTAAAATAAATTTTTTCAGGATTAAAAACGAAAATATTTGAATTTTTTTGACCCCACGAAAAATGGAAATACGTACGTGAAATTAGAATAGCAACCGATTCGAGACAGGAAATCACGTCGTGTTTACTCGCGTGGGAGCTCGAGGGGAGGGGCTGGGGGTTGAAAGCCTCCGACAAGTTTTAAGAACCCCATAACTCGTAACTTCGGTTTAAATTTAACTCACTCCCGGCTGTAGCACACAAATACATTACACACACACTTTAATGAACGAAGAATTTAGTGATAGATCGCCAGACTGTGTATAAAACATCGACGCCGCTAAATCTTTCGGGGTTATATATAAAACGCTTCTCCTACCGTGCAATATCAATCGACCCAATTGTCGAATCGGGAATCAACTTTATTGACGCTAGAAAAACAATCGGACAATTTTTTTCGCTAAATAAATATTTTCACGAAATTAAATCGTTAATTTTGAGTTTTACGCGAAAAAATGCCGTTTTTTGAGTTGTCGAGGCCGCCATTTTGAATGTAAATAAAAATAGACGTCGGTCTTGCATTCCAACGACAAAGAGCTGCATTTTGAGTACCCACAAGCCAGGGTTTCAAAAACAAAAATTTTCGAAACGAAAAAACAGAATTTTGCAATAAATTTTCAGAGGCCTTTATTGTCTGGTAATGCGCGTCGTGTCGTTGGGCGCAAGATATATTATTACATCTTCCGAGACTGACACTGAATGATTAATGCAAAGAAAAGGACGACAAAAACGTTTTGTGTGGAATGGGAAAATCCGTGAGGTGAAGAAACACGCACTAAATGTCTCTTGAGCGAAAGACGAATTAGTGAGTGCGTCGCGATAAATCATAAGCGTTTGACTCTGGGGCGTCGTCGTTGTGCTTCTGCGCGAAATTGTCTTCGCTTCGCGTTTACTCATAGACACATGTACATGTACTTTCATTCTTCCGAGACTCGGTGGTCCAAATTCCCACCCAATTCTCATCCTTTGTTCTCCGAATTCTCCCGAATGTTGCTCATCAAAAAATAAATACATTTTTTTCATCAGAACTCACGTAATTGCCTCAGTAAATGATTTTATTCTTTTTAATTTGCGGAAAATCCTCGAAATATTTAGAATTTAATGATCCGAGAGTTCGCGAGGTGTCCGAACGAAACGTGAAACTGAATCTGCAGGGAAAACATCATTTACCTGCCTACGGAGTCTACGGACGATTAATCGAAGTCACAATAGCGAGAGGAAACATGTAAAAATTCGCCAAGACGTCTGCCCATCGAAATACGAGTTTGCGAATGATGCACAATTTGCGTGGGTGAAATAATGGATAACCCGAAACGTTTTTCTGGCAAGAAATTCTGCCGAGTTATTTCTTTGCTGAATAATTCGCGTGAGTTACGATCTTTGCACGATATTTCTAAATTTCCAAAACCGCGCGCTTCCACGACGCGTGCGTAGCATTGTCTCTCGTTCTGCTGTTTCCGGTAAGACTTGCGAGGCGGTGCGCGCGCACGGACGAAAAGTGCGTCATCCTCGCCGCGGCGGCGGGGGGCGCCTGAGGTCGGGCGAGCATAGAATATCGCGCAGCACGGGGCGCGCATGCGAACACACATACGTCGAAGAAGGTGGAATCAGAGACGAACACAAACAAAATGGCGGTTGCGCGGAGTGGTCTGTTTATTTACTACGTATCGTAAAAGCGATAAAAAAAAGTGTTAATCGGTTTGGACAAAAAGCAATCAATCTGTCAAGTATTCGGGAGTTCAAATGAAAATAGTAAACAAACAAGAAATCACACGGGTGTGTCTAGAGTTTCAACAATCGAGGCGAAATTAGTGCGAACTTTTGGAAACGTTAACAAGTGATTGTCAAGAATCTGCTGCTCGTCGAGACAAAGCGCGAGAGAGACGGAGAGTGTCAGAGTGCGAGCGAGAGAGAGGGAGAGAAAGAGAAAAATAAAGGGACAAAAAATCGTGTGCGAGTGTACGAAAGAGAAAGACGAAGAGACATTGACGCTCATAAATTGCGTCGTTTTCTTCATGGCCATTATTCGAAAAGCAAACATAACCTATTTCTTGTTTTGTGTTGAGTAACTTGATTGCCCCTTTCCGCCTCTTCCCTCTCCATGTCCCGTGCTTGGCGCTTCTAGAAACATCCAAAGTTTCGGCCGTTCTTATTATTCTTTTTCAAAATTCTGCGCCAATCGAAAAAATCTTCATTCACGATGCAATGTATGGGAATAAGCTGAGAAACGTCGATGACAAGTCTCTCCTTGTTGGAATATCGAGCATGGCCGACGAAGTATTACCGGCGAGTTTGGAAAAACTCGAAATTCATCACACTTCGATTTCGACCGTCGAACATTCGAGGTAATTCGTTATTTACCCCCAAATCCAATCTTTTGCCCAACTCTCTCCTCTCCCAAGTGCAAAAATCGATCTTTGGCCTCGTTTTTGGCATTTCGACTGATATAAATACTTTTCAAGGTCACTCGCTGTCTGCCACTCGATTCTTTTCCTTCCACACTGTCCCCATTCATCTTGTTTACCTTTTTCATCCTCTATCCTAATTGGCCATTGGTTAAAAATCAATTTTTCACACTTTTCGCTCAAAATAATAATTTCACGCCCGACATTTTTGGTTCCTCTGAATTCTTCGTAATTTTTCAATGACTTTCAAGCTTTCAAGAACGTTGGAATGCAACGAAATTTATTTTTTTCTTCGCCAAAGCTCGTTATTTATATCGAGACTCAATTGTGAGGATAAACCAATCGGTTTGTGTCCCCAAAAAATTTAATTAGCTCGAAAAATTCGGAAACATTTAAAAAATAAAATAAATCGATAAAAGTAAATATTTTTCTTTGCATTCCGACGCTGCGAGCCGGAGCATCGTATTTTTATCTTATTTATCAACAAGAAGAAGCAGTGCCCCCCCCCCCCTAATCAAAAGGATAAATCTGTTGCAGGTGTGAATCGAGCGAACGTTCGAAATCGTTGAATCCTTTTGGTTCGAGTGGTCGAGGGGTAAAGTCGCAAGTAGACACGAGTTATTTATTCAGGCGAAGATCAATGCCGAACAGGCCAACGGCGAGTTTCGTGAGTCCTCGGGGAGTGCGAAGTACGACGAATTTCAAGCCTTCTCGGGGCGAGAGAATTTTAGATCGTCCTCGAAAGAACACGATAATAAGGGAAGCGGTTTTGAAACTGAGCGACTCGAGCGCGGGCTCGAGTTTGAGTGAAAATTTGGCAAACACGTTGTTGAAGGAGGCGTGCAGGTTAAGCATTTCGAGCGTGAGTACGCGAACGTTTGGCAATGGTGGCGCGACGATAGATTTCGGAGCGTTGAATGCGCGGGAAAAGGGTCAAGAAGCGCGGCGAGTAAAAGACGACGCGAGTTTACCGGTCGAGAGTTTTGAGACGAGCATTTTTCAAAGAGCCCGAAGCAATACGATGCCAAGTTTAAAAAGAAGAAGCCCAGGTCCGGGAGGAGGAAGCGAAATTCCTTCAGCAGCGGTAGCAGCGGCAGCGCCTTCGACATCCTCCTCCTGTTCACTTCCGGTTCCGAACGACGCGAGTCTCGCCGCCCAAAATGGCGGCCAATCCTCGAGCACCGCATCGTCGAGCACTTGCTCGGTCCAAGCGCGAATCTCTCCTCCATCTTGCGACGTCACCATCGACGAGCTCGCCAGCTACTTCGAGGAATTCGTCCATATTCCAAAGAAGATGTCCCACATGGCGGAAATGATGTACATTTGAAATATCGCCATCAATTTTCTTTCCTCATCACCGCCAAATTCTTTTCGCCTCGTCATTTACTAAATTTATTTCATTTTTTCTCCAAAAATTGGCTTTTCCAGGCAAATCGACGAGCCCCGAGTGTGAAATTCATTTTCCCGACAATTTTTCGAATCTCGAAACCGGAAAAATGCCCGAATCATTTTAAAAAATTGAAAATTTTGTTCAATTTTCAAAAAGAAATATTCAGAATGGCCAATTTATTGAAATCCATGAAATTCCGAGGAAAACGTTTATTTCCGGTGCCCCCGAATCCGAAACACAATAAAACGCTGTGAGCTAAACAAGGAATTGACAAATTTCTTCTCGACCGAGTCCCACGATCAATTTTTTGCCCAATTTTTTGTTTTTTTTAAGCGTTTTTAAATCTCTTTTTTTGTGTCGTCCCTCGCGTCCTTATTTCCTACATAAATTATATATTTACGTGTACGATAATGATAATTATAATGATAATTAAAAAAAAGAAAAGATTAATAAAAAGTCCGAGTACCGAGCAAATTTTTTCTATTCCTTAATTTTTCCACTCCCGAAGAATTAGACGCTCTGGGTCTTTGTGAGCCGGGCGACAATTTTTTTTTCAAAATTCAAAAAATTCAATTTCCAACAAACAGACGCTTACCCTTCTCAAGTACACACTGGGTCATTTTGACCCGGGCCATATTAAGTCACCGATTCTCCGCCCCGTTATTTCAATTCCCGTCAAAAAATATTTTTTCCAATTTAATTTGACCGAATTAGTCCTCCGCGCCAGTCACACGGGTCTCACTGACCCGACCGTTATTTTTTTCTTGTCATTGCCCAATTTTTTTCTCGCCCCATACGCGAGATTCGAGCCGCAGGACGAAAAGGACCTCGGTGCCGGGAAGTGGATCCAGGACTCGGGAGCTCGAGGCAATAAATCGAAAAAATTGTCAGATTTTTCAAGTATCACGAAAATGATGGATAAAAGCATCAAATCATTTTACATAACCCACACACATATATACATTGAGACAAATGTTATAAACGCGTATGTATGTATGTGTGTGCGTGTGTATATATTTTTGTTTTATCTCCATAGGCTTATAAGATAATGAAATACAATAATACAAATGAATTGGTAAATGTACTTAACGATAATAAGCTTTGGTTCGTAAATAATAATAATAATAATAATAATTAATAAATCAATGAATAAATTGATTAATGAAAAGGGTTGAGGATGTGATTTATGTTTGGCGAAGATTGCATCTATTTTTAAGATTTATTTAGCGGATGATAATGTGTGCGAGACTTTTGTTTCTTCAGCTCGAGTCGAATGATGAGGATGATTTATTGTTATTGAATCGATTGGCGCCTCGGGGAATCGTCACGGCGAGAAAAAAATCTCTCGAGTCAATAAAATTTTTGGGCACAATTATTCAGCGGAAATTGGATAGAAAAGGGTTGAGGTCTGCCGGCTACTATATCACAGTTTGGTCGAGAAAAAGAAAAAACATAATCACCGAGCCCGCATGCAACGATTTATTCTCACAGAATAAATGAAAATCCATCGCGATTCTATTGGCAAAATCGGTATTGACAGACTCTCGTTCATCGATGTGCCTCGGGATCGCGATATATTATTAAGTACGAAAGATACTAAATGGCTGTAGGAATAATCCTGGATAAAAGAGACCGGAAGTGGCGAGAAAGAAAATTACTCGAGGGCAAAGAAATTCATGGAAAATGCATATTTTTTCGTCGGCACGTGTTGTTGGAGTAAAAAACAAAATAAGATTCGAGGGGGAAAGTTGAAGGATTTTTTGTGGCTCATGACGAAGCGAAATTGGAATGCAACTTGTGGGGAGGAAGTGAGTCACGAATCAATATACGCGAGGCTCCAAAAAAAATCTCCCATCCTCGTTATTCTCATTTCTTTGTGTTTCTTTTCTTTTGGTCGGTATAAAAAGGTCTATAGAAAAAAGGGACAAACGTATTTATTTATTTTTCCTTTTTTTCCTTTTTCTACTCACTTTTCTCTCTTTAAACTCTTGCTGGACGTTATTCTATTATAGTTTGTCCGACCTGCTAAAACCCGGTCGGACTTGTCTAAAAAATCCTTCATTTTCATTCCCACATTTATTTCGTGCTCAGGATCTCGTGCCAAAAGTTCAATTTTTCGAAATGAGCGGAATAAAAATTTTTTTCATTCCTAATCAATGAAATTCCGATAAATACAAATTTTCCAAAATCCTATAATCGTCGATGTCGGTTCACGTTCGAGAAAAGTTGGAAAATTTCGATTCTCCATACGATTTAGTCCCAAAAATGATCGAAAAATGTAAAAAAAAAAAATGGAAAATCGAGTAAAAATCAAATTTTCTGAGCACGGTGATCGAGAGCCCGAAAAAAGTATGAAAAAACTTTTGAAAAACGGTTAATTTTTCTTCTCCACTCTATCGATCCGTTAATTGGCGTATATTCGCATGTATATGAATGTGTATGTGTGTGAGTGTGATGGATTATTCGTACTAACGACACAAACTATGATCTCGTTAATTAACCATTTTTTTCTTTCACCCCCCAGCGAGCGGAGCAATTTTTTTCTTCGTAAAAAAAAAAAACAATAAAAACGCGTACTTGGCTCGCTGGGATTTTCCAGTAGGACGATTTTCTACGATCTAAACTAAAATCTGTTGTCTTTTCTCGTTCCTTACGATTTAGTATAAAATTTACAATTTTTTTTTCTCTTCTTTCTCCACTTTTTTCCTCATTCTCGCGCGCAACTTTCTCTCTTTTTTGTACGAGCAACACATCGATGACTTGAGTCTTAATCTTAATTTCTCGTCTTGTACGTCCTCCTCCCTCTCGCTCCCTATTTCTCATCAAATCGTAGGAATCTATATATATATATACATATATATATATATATACTCGTATATATGTAGATATACATTTATGTACAGGCGAGAAACGTCACGTGCGAGTTTCATTGCGAAAAATACATTTTTTGTCCCAATTTTTCGATTGTTTCAGTCAAAGAAATGCATTTTTTTTTAAGTCTCGAAATTTTCTGCTCTTTCGGAACATTCGGCCTCGGCGAAGAGAGCAGAAATTTGAAAAAATTCGAAAAATGCTTTTTTTTTTTGACTGGAAAATAAAAAAAACTGCAAATTAATTTTTTTTCGATCCAATTAATTCCTTTCTCCTCGCGATTAGGCTGGAGAAGATAGAATAAAGAGGATCGGAGAAAAGAAATGCAAAAATATTTGCAGTTTTTCAATATTTTCGTAGGAAAAAATGAATTTTTGGGAATTTTCAAAAATTTCTGCCTTTTTTTCGCTTTTTTGGAACGTCCGGCCTCGCACAGACACAAATGTATATTCACATATATATATATATATATATATATGAAACGCTAATGTACTCGCTACGGTGTATAATTCGCACTCGTTCGTAAAATTAAAAAACAGCCACACCAAAGTCGCGCCGTATTCTCATTGGAATCGGCCACACGCGCACACGCAAACGCCTCTCGTATTATTAGTAACTCTCAGTTTGTTATTTTCTCTCGTTTTCTTTCATGATTTTTTTTCTTCTTTATTTTTCGTATTTTCCTCGTCTCGAAAATCCGGGACGAAAATTCATCATCGAGAATTTATTAATCTCCTTTATTATAAATTTCGTATAGCTCCTTTTTTCTCCATTTTTCCAATCAAATTTGTTTGGATATCGCGAGGAGACGCCGAGAGGAAGTGAAAAAATGGTTTGTTTCGTTCGAGGCAAAAATATTTTCGTTGCCTCGTTCATTTTTATTGGAAAAACAAACAAACTACTTTTTCCTCGTGGCTCTCTCGCCTCCCCAAGTTTTTCTTTTTTCTCGCCATTTCTTTTGTATCTCTAAAAGTCATTTTGTGCTATAGATTCATTTTTTTTCGAGTTTTGTTACATTTTTCCTTCGCGTTCATCGCAACGAAATTTTTCTCAATTTTTTCTCCCTCTATCGGTACTCTTTTGGCCAACAAAATCTTTTTTTCTCACATTTTTCAATCGTTCGCCTCGATAAAAATTGCATTTTTTTTCCCGTATAAATTTGAATAGTCCATATGTTTTTGTAAATGGCTGACGAATATTATTTGTCCCGGTTAATAATGATCGTCGAGGAAGGAGCGATCGTTCTGGCAGTGCTTCGGAGACTCGGTTATCTCTATATTTTCTTTCTCATCTTATTTCGTTCGATATTATTTCGTTAGCGATTTTTGACACGTATTCGTTCTGGAAATATGTTTGAACTTGGTATTTAGGCGCTTGAGCGTGCTGACAAATATTTGAAAAGGTTCGGAATCTTCAGTGCGGCCTCTCAAAATCAATTATTCCCAATAATTTGTAAAAAAAATTGGAAAAAAATGGAAAAATTAAGCAAAAAAAAATTGAATTTATAACGAAAAATTGGAAAATTCATTTGGAGCACCGAGTAAATGTGTGTTGGAACGTAAAAAATCAAATTTTTCCAATTTTCCAACTGCAAAATTGGAAAAAATGGAAAAAATTCATCTCAACGGCAAAAAAAGCTTTCAAAACAATGAAAAGAAAGAAAAAAAAGTCCCGGCCCATTGCGAAAAAAATAGAAAAACTGATGATGAGAAGGGAATAATAAGTTTTGTAACGTGATGAAAGATTTGTCAGGTTGGCCGAGCGCAAAAATGTAAGAATCAAATGCGTAATTCCATGAGAATGGGTAAAAGATCGTTAAGAAATGTAAAAAGGTAGGTAAAGTGAAAAAAAGAAGAATAAAGGTTTGTGAAGAGGATTTGGAACGGATTTAACAATAAATACCATAAAATTCCATGGCACAATTAATATGAGGAGGATGAAAATGTCCATGGGGTAATGGATGTCCATGCATATGGGCCCTGTATCAGTCGGTGGGAGGTTCGAGATAAGGAATTTCGCTGGTAACATTGAATGATTCGAAGTAATGATTGAGGAATTCGAAAGTGGGACGTTTTTCGGGGCTGGAGTCCCAGCATTGTAGCATGAGTCGATAGATGGTATCGGGAAGGGCTTGATTGGGTGGTTTGGGCATTCGATAACCTTTTTCGACTTGTTCGATAACTTCTCGTCCATGCATACCAGGATAGGGGACTTGTCCATAGGTGAAAAGTTCCATGAGTAAGACCCCATAAGACCAAACATCGGATTTGATGCTGAAACGTCCATAAACAATGGCTTCCGGTGCGGTCCATTTGACCGGAAATCGACTGCCTTGTTTAGGACAATATTCATCATCTTCGATGACCCTAGCCAGACCGAAATCGCAAATTTTCGCTCGATTTTTTTCACCAATAAGAACATTTCTCGCGGCCAAGTCCCGATGAATTAATTGTTTTGATTCCAAGTGTTCCATGCCGGAAGCGACTTGTGCCGCGATATAAATTAAATCTTCGAATTGCATGTATTTCCCATCCCCGGTGCGTAAGAAATCGATGAGGCTGCCGTTGCACATGTATTCTTGAACTATATAAATCGGTTCTTCTTTGGAGCAAACGGCGTAGAGAGCGACCAGATGTCTGTGCCTGAATTGTTTCATGATGGCGGCTTCTTGAAGGAAAGCTTCGGTCGACATCGTCCCGGGTCGTAGAGTTTTCACCGCAACTTCAATTTTATTTCGCCATTTGCCATAATAAACTTCACCAAAGTTTCCATGCCCTAATTTTCGTATCAATTGAATTTCGCTTCGATTTATTTCCCATTTGTCGCGTAACTCGGGCCCCAAGTCCCACATATCGGGCTGAGGCTTTGGACAAGCTTTCGATAAAACGTGACAGAGACCCAGGGCATTTTCTGCAATTACAAAAACGAATCTTTATATATTTCCCATAAACCCCATAAAAACCCCATAAAAACCCCATGAACCCCCATAAAAACCCCATGAACCCCCATAAACCCCATAAAAACAGACCAAATTGTGGATTTTCATGCTGAGATGTTTTTTGTATTTTTTCTTTTTAAAACTCACTGCTGTAGGCCATGACGAGAGCCGGTAATGTTGGAAATGTTTGATTCGTGGCGATGAAGAAGCCTCCGTTGTCGAGAGGCTTGATTTTGTAATGTTTAACATGATGTCCTCTTCCCTCCTCCCAATCTTTGACGGAGAGACTATAACCTCGTGGGTTGTGCTCGCTCGGTCTGACGAGGAACGTACCCCGTGGATTTTCGTCCACGAGCAAAAGCTTTCCCGCTTCTTTTCTCGATACATTCTCAAAGAACCAGCTAAACGAGGAAACGACAAAGGATTTAGTCGATCGATCGAGAACGTGCGCAAACTTTGCCATCGGGGATTCCCCATGAAAAATTGTCACACCATAAAAAATCAATAAAACGATGAAAAAAATGGTTGAAACAAAAAATACGATAAAAAAATAAAATTGTGAATGAAAAATGACGATAATGAAAAAATTTGGCATAAAAAATGTAAAGCGTCGGACTTACTCCTCGCTCTCGACGGATCGTTCGACAGCGACAAAGTTCCAGGGTATGAGACCCTCCTGGAGTGTCCTCAGATGCAATACTCGCCACCAATCGTGTTCAGAATCGTCGAGAACTTCCATACGATCTCCTTTCACAAAACTAACGTCGGTGCTCTCGCGAGCGGTGTAATTGTAAAGCGCAACCACCAGTTTGTTCGCCCTTTGCGAATGAGCTGAAAATTATCGACAAAGACATTTTTCGAAATGAAAAATAAAATAATAAACTAATCAAAAGCACCAATCGCGATCATTATTGCCAATGAAAATCCGTTAATAATCAATCGAAAGAAGAAAAAAAACGTCATTTAAAACATCAACGACGACAGCGAAAAATTTATTAAAAAACGAAAAATGTATCGAAATAAATGGTGATTAAAAAAATCACCGACCAAAGCTCAAAATTCAATAAATAAATATCCGAAAAAATAGCAACTTGGGAAAAAAAGAAAAATGATAAAATACACACATGCAGGCACAACGACAGGTGAGCTTGTTTTACGTGGTTGATGTTGTATCTTACAGGGGGTTGGTCTGGGTCGTATAATGTCAGCTCTGGCCTGAACCCCTCTTTGGTTTGGATCGGCGGTGTACCGATCGAGCGAGCCGCCATTGCTGTGTTTCGAGACTAATCCGGTCTCAGCTTTTTTATAAACTGCCCGACACAAGAAAAAATACCAAAAAATCACGACAAATTTATCACCGAAAAAGAAAAAGAAAAAAAACGAAACAAACAAAACAAAAAAGTGTAAAAATGTTGTTGGAACAAAAATTGTCATTTTTTTCAAAAAATTATGATTTTTCGATACTCACCGATGGGCTGAGGCTCTTGTCGTTTGCTGCAGCACTTGCCCATTTTTCTAGCTCGCTCTGATTGCCTCTCGAACGAAAAATATTATTCGGGGGGGGGGGGGGGGGGGGGGGGGAGAAGGGGCTTGACGAATGATTGTCCACCGAGAGCGGTGACGATTAATTTTTATCTGTTTCTCCTCGATATGAAAATTCTACGAGGTTCCATGTCTGCCGGGGGGCTTTCCAGCGATTCCGAACGCTCCTCGATTATTATTATTATATCTCGAGTTAGAATCTCGTCCTCATTGTCTTGTTATTGGTCCCAGAAAGTTTCTGTGAATGAAGAAAAAGACCAAAGTTTGTAAAAAAAAAAAACGAAAAAAAAAAAAAAAAAAAAAAAAGAAAAAGTTGATTTTCGTCGGGAATTCTCTGGGTATATGGGAAACATGAGCGAATGGGGTTTGGGGATTCTCTCCCTCGGCGAGCAACCCTAAATTTTGGTCGATGAGGCGACGAGTCAGGGGCGAGTAGTGGCTTTGCTATATTCGTATTTCAATATAACTGACTCTGCGTTCTCGTGTTCTCTCTGCCACGAGCCCACACTCGTGCGCCATCTTTTTTCCTTGAAAACTCCAAATTTCCCCTTTTCTTATTCTTATTATTAGTTTTTTTCTCATTCTACACGAGAAAGACTTTCAGTCGGAAAATAAAATACAACTGTCAATGACTAAACGTATGCAGTTTGTATTTTCGGACGTGGAAAATCTTTTAAGCCTCGCACTCGGCTCCAAAATGAGCATTTCAACCATTTTTTTACTTTTATTTATCTATTTATTATTATTATTGTTTAAAAATGGAACTGTCGATACGATAATGTATGCAGTTTCTATTTTCGGACTCGAAAAGCTTTTAATCGTGCGGCTCTCAAACGAGTTTGTCTTTTGGTTCGGAACCCGAAGCAACGGATATGCTTTTTGATCGAGTATTCCTCGCATGGCTGTGTTACTTCCTCCGACAGTTTTTTCTTTGTCTGTCCCTGTCCCTCTCCCTCTCGCTTCGTCTCTCTCTCTCTCTCTCTCTCTCTCGGAGAAACTACGCGATTTTTCATTTTCCAGATTTATTCGATTATTCCATGCGTTGACTTTTTGTGACAAAAAAAAAAACAATCGTTTTTGCTGGTTGAGCGGAAAGTAGACGAATTTTTTGTCGTTTTCTTCTCCCTGCCCGATTTGTTTTGTTATCGAGAGGTTTTTGGAGACTCCGGCTCGAAGCGCCTCGAGGAGAATCAAGGTCACAGCAGTATTAACGGTACGTTTGATAGTGCCCAACAAAGAATAACTCGGTGGAAGATAAAAATAGTAAATGAAACGTGAAATGAAAATTTTATTACAGTTTTCTCATTTTTTTCAAATATTTCAAAACCTCGGAATCCGTTTTATCTTTTTCGAAGTTTTTCCAACGATCGCTGCAAGGCGAAACATCGAAAATTGTATCCTCCGCTTTTTCACTTTGAAATTCTACGAAAAACTTGGGGATATTTTTTTTCAAAAATCCCGAAATTCGTGAAAATGAAGAAAAAAAATGGAGTTTTTATTGTTTTTTTTTCTTCAAATAAACGAAAAATAAGGGAGCAGAAATGTAAGTGATGAGTCTCTCGTTGCTCGAGTGTTGATGGGGCAGGATATTCGTGCCTCCGTAAATCTAAATGATTGAAAAAATAGCGAATAAATAATTTTCTTCATGCGAAATTGGTCTGAGTAAAAAACGGCGATCAAGTAATAACAGAATTTCCACAAAAGAGAATAAGAAAGGGAGAGAGTGTGAGTAAAACGCCGTGCGGGGTTTCGCCGATCGATCGTCTCGAGAAAGAGGCTCCTCATTTGCCAGCAAAGAGACAAAAAGTGGAAGCTTCGCTTTCGTTCGATACTGTGCACGAGGTGCGTTTCAAAATCGCGAGCATCAAGTGCCGAAAACCTAGGAAAGTCTCTCGAGCCGATAAAAAAATGAATAAAAACGAGAAACTGCGAAAAAAAATGGGCAACAATCGAAAAAGAAAACTAATGAGACGATTTTGGCACGAATGGAGGCAGGCAAGGGCGAACAATAGTTCGGGCACATCTGTGCAACAGGCGCGAGCGCAAAAGGCGCGTGCTCGTGGATTAAAAAGGTGAGAGCAGCCGGAGATAATAATTTTATGGCCACGAGTGAGATAAAAGGACGAGAAGAAAAATAAAGAGTCGCCGGAGTCTCTGGTTAATTTGGGCAAGGACAATAAAGTGAGAGAGAAAATGAAAAATCCGGCAAAATAATGAAAAATTACGAGAGGGAGGAGGAGCATCTGTTGGCCATATTGTCAGGCGCTCTTTTGTCCTTTGCCGGCACATGTTTTTCGAGAAATAAAAATTAACACCTTTTCTCTGGCCGAAAGGCCAATAAAATGCATGAGCACGTAGCCCAACAAAAATTTCAACAATTTATCTGTGCGCGACATAATTGAAAGTGGACGTCAAGGAGAAAAAAAATACGACGTGTCGCGAGGAGAAACGTTTTGTATGAGGAACGAGCTCCGTCGTGCACGAGGCTCGATCTCTCGCGCCCCGCTGCCGCTCTTGTTGTTGTTATTATGAAAGACAGAAACTCGAGCGAGAAGAAAGAGTGTGCCAGGGTCCTGTTCACTACCCTGGATCGTTCCGATATCTCATTATGTATACGCCGCTATTCCTCAGAGTACATAAAACTCCGTGGAACCATGAATTTTCCTGCATTAAGCTAGTGGCCTTCAAAAATGAAGAAAAAAAATCTTTCACGATAATTCGTCCTGGTCGATGGTCCAAATGTAAAAAAAAATCGAAAAATCAATGAAACTTAGTTTTTCAATTGTTTGAACGGTAAAATTATCAAGTGGAGCAACTACCTTAATGTACGGCGACCAGAGGACGACACGAGAGCGATTTTTCACCCTCGAAATATGGAATTTTGAAAATTTTGACGAAAAAATCGATGTTTCGTTGAATTTTTCTCGATCCAACGACCAGCGAGCGACCTTAATAGCGATATATGCGTTAATGATAATTAAAAATGCTACGTAAGTGAATATTGAAATATTTCCATGCAAACGACCCCCTAAAACTATTTATTCCTTCAAAAAATCGAATTTTGCAATATTTCACGAAAAAATCGACGATACCTCGAATTTTCATCGACCCAACGAGCAGCGAACCATCTTAATAACGATAAATGCCCTCCCATGCAGTTATGGTCTGACATTTATGAAAATAGTGTGTAGCAGGAACATCGAGAGCGACAATAGAATTCGTCAGTGTTGGCATAAAACGTGTAAAAACTTATATATTCGTAAATATTGAAATTTGAATAAAAAATAAAATCGGTAGAACACGTTCGGTTCTCGTCCCTTTCTCTGGCTCATAATAATATTTTCTCTCCGTTGGCCTCTGGTTGGCGGCGCAGCAGAGAGCTGCTCGCTCTCACCTCAACACGCTTGTCGGGGGCTTTCCATATAATGTGTATGGGTATATGCTCCGTGTACTTGTTGCCTGTGATTGCCTACAGTTATACGCGCACACACGTCCATCTCTATACGTACGAATAGGAACGGGAAATAATATACAGACGCTCGGCGTGTGTAACTTGCCCAGCAACCGCGTCTAAAACTGTCCTTGAGCCTTTATTCTCGAGTCTTTTACGTTTTTTTACTTTCTTCATTTATTTTTCAATAATTTTCATTCGATATCGATTTTTGGGAGAGCTCTCGTCGAAAGATCGAGGGATTCTGAGCTCAGGGCTAGTCGGAGGTAATATCGATGAAGAATCTTGAGCCTTCTTTTTCCCTTCTATTCGTTTTTTCGTTTTTTTTTTTAATTTATCAAAAAATTTCATGAAATATAGATTTTTGGCAGAGTCGTGTCGAAAAATCGAGAGATTTCGAGTGCAGGGCCAATCGGAGGGAATATCGATGAGGGATCGACGAAGATGAGTTTGGTTGGCGGCCTGACGAGGCAGGAAAAACAAGCCACGAGGGACTCGTGTGCTTGCTCGAAATTATTGAATCTCGTCCAAGAAGAGTTTCTCGGTAGGGAGTACGTGAGTGAGGAGCGCGTAGACGTTACTACGGCGATATAATGAAATCTAGTGAGTGTTAGACGAGTCGTTGATCCCTTGAAGTAACGGGGCCACGAACTTTGACTCTTCGGTAAGGTTCGTATTATTTACTATCGAAAAATTTTGTAGCCAATGGTCGAAACAATCCCCACGAAATCGTTCTATCGTTTTCATCAATATTCATCGTCAAATTTCGTCGTAAGAATCGTGACGAAGTTTGGGATTGAATTTATCGGAAAACAGAGCGTGACGTCATGCCTCATTTCCGGGAATAATAAAAATGATGAAATGACCTAATTCCGATGGATTTCTAACAAATTCTATGCAGGGAAAATATTATTTCAATGATGGCGAGTGAGAGAATAAAAACGTGCAAAACTCTCTCGATGTCCTCGTAATAGCCACAAGTTTGTTTCTGTATTTCTTTCTCTCCCTCTCCCTCGATAATTCAACGCGTGCATATAGAGACCTCGCGGCGAGGGGGGGAGGGGGATGGACGAGGAAAGAAAAAAAATCAATAATACACAACAGCGTACGAGACGAGAGAGAGAGGGACAGGCTTTGCTCTAATCGGGTGTATGGCCGGCTGCTGCTAGCCTGTGGGCAAATTAGCCACCATTCTATATCCTTTTCTCTCTCCCCGTTATGTTAGTTAGTCACAGATGCGCCTGATATCGTTGAATTTTCATTATTCCGACGCCGAAACCGATTCTTTCAGTTAAAAATCGACACAATCTTTTCTAATTATTTTTGAATAAATAAAAATTCATAAAAACTCGATAAAATAAAATTGATCAATTAAATCGAAAAAAATATAAACAATTTGTTAAAGGAAAAAGAATAAAATAAAAAATATGAAAAAATGAAAATAAATGAATTAATAAAATTGGAAAAAATTAAGAAAAAATGTTTGTTCGATAATTTTTCACGATCGACAAGAAAAGGATGTTCGAAAGGATAAAAAGGACGATTGAGGACACTGGTGAAAAATCGAGTGAGACGAAACTTCATTTTTGTCTCTCCGGCCAATAGGAAACATGGCCAAAAAGCATAAACATGCCAGGAGGAGCTTTTTATCTTGCAGTAAATCGCGATTTTGCTTCTTTCGCATCGGTATAGCGAAGGAGGGAATGAGAGAAAAAGGCGAAAAGGAAGAGTGCGGGCGGGTGAGAGAGAATGTTGGCGAAAATCCAGCCAAAGGATATTTCGTTGGCGGTGTTCACTGCGAAGCTAGAGAGAATAAGAAAAACGACAACACCTACAAATCCATTGGAAGAAAAAATCTCTCTCGCGTAGACAAAACGAAATTCGTTCGGTTTCTTTATCCTCCTCGTCCCCCCGATATATCTATACATTTTCCACGTGACTCGTGTACATCGAAAAAGCCGATAGATGGCCGCCACCGATAGCTCGACAGTCGATAAGCCGGAAATAAACGAACAAAAATTGCAAAATGATTAAAAAATATGAAAAAAATAAGAAAAATAGATTTGCGAAATTTATTATATATTCATCATTTTTATGGAAAATGAAAAATGTTTTCCCGAGGCCGAAAAAATCCTGCAGCCCAAAAAACTGTCGGAAAAATAAATAATTGTCCGAAACGCCCAAAAACCATGAACCATCATATTTTTTCTTGCCAGAATCCCCGAAAAAAGTGAAAAAACAAAAAAGATGAAATTTCCAAAAACCTTCTTCGTTCCTTAAATCGATAAAAACCCTCGAGCCCCCGGTAATCGAGATATCAAAAAGAAAAAAATTCGATAAAAATGTCATCAAAGGGTTTCGTGTCGTGGCTGAAGAAAAAGCCCACCAAGATGGCAATCTGGAGTCTCCCCGGGTGTGCTAAGCTCCAAGACAGTGTGTCATGGATCCCCAGCCCGAGAGAGAGAGAGAGAGAGAGAGAGGGAGAGAGGGGCGGATCGGAGGAAAGCGAGTTTTGGTCGTTTGTTCGTGAGTGTGCGCATTAGAGTTTGATCGTCCATGACGCGTTACAGTTTATTTTTTTCCAGGTTAAGAAAGCGAGCGGGGGGAGTGAGTGATGGGAATAAAAATGTAATAAATGATCGATCGTTTATTATGTATCGGGAATAAAGGAAAGCCGTGGGGGGTAGAGAAATGAGGTAGAAAGTTATTTTCCATAATTCACCGGATCATTGCATTTTTGACTTAAGTATTACGTCCCATATACATGCAAGTCTCTCGGTGTGTGTATAATATTTATGTGTGCTAGTATGACGCCCCGAGTCATCGTCCCGAGAGACAACGGTACTTTTTTTTTAAACCTGCTATTCTCGCACGCCCCGAGAGACCCCACCATTAATCCTTTTTCTTTTTCCTTCTTCCTCTTCCTCTTCTTCTATTACAAATATACACATGCATTATGAATGTATTATTTTACAGTCGCTTATCCCTCCGATCACTCAAAGGACCATTCGTTATGGCCAACTAGCACTAAACACTTTTAACGATACCGATCTTTGAAAAAAAAATTTCCACTTTTTTTTTTCGTGCTTCCGAATCGAATCGCTCGGTCTAGGAAAGTAATTAACGATTTCGAGAAATAAATTCTTGACATTTTGTGCTAAGAATTTAATACGATTCAAAAAATTATATTCTTTGGCATCAAATTTACTTTTCATTAAATTCATTTTATAATTTAATCAATTATTAATAAATAATGAATAAAATAATCAAATGAATAATAAATAAATGAATAAATAAGAATAATAAAATAATACAAAATAAAGTAAATTAATATATTATTAATATATTAATGATTCGATCGTTCGAAAAGGGGTTTAGAGGAATTTCCTTGAGGGATTTTTTGAGGTTGTGGGAGGCAAAAGTTTTGGCTCGATGAGTTTTTTCGCTGGAGAAGGTCGTCGAGAGGCTCCTCTTGAGGCTTCTTCGATAAGTGTTCCAGCAAAATATACGCGTAGAGTCGAAAATACGTCATCGCGTTGACGCACGAGCGTCGCCATTGAGCTTTGAGAGTGAATATATGGTGTTGATTGGCAACGGTAAAACTCAATGCGAATGACGATAAAGCAAGACTACGTTGGCTCAAGACTCGCTGAATATGCATTTTTTATGTTTTTTCAAAACTTATGTACCGGGTGACGAAAACGTTGGATTTTGGGGTCGGTGACCGGATAGGTGTTGAAATTCTGAAGAGAAAAGTTCCCGGAAGTTTTGCTCTACGACCAACCGTTCCCGAGATAACACTGTTCGAAATTTGCAAAAGGGGCGTGGCTTACGCTTCCCCCACTCCTCGCGCGCTTTCACCGCGATATCTCGGCAACGGTTGGTCGTAGAGTAAAATTTCCGGGGACTTTTTTTACTCAGAATTTCAAGCGCTATCCACTCCTGAAATTTCGAATCTCACTCTCAGCACACCCGATATATTTGATGAATATTCGAGGCACGTTTGACTCGCCATTGCTGCAGTTGAACCCCACGAACTATGTGACATGATATACGTACAATGCCGAATCTATCGCGATTGCTATTCCACCTAACCTATACAACATCATCGTGCCAATATTTTTCTCCATGTACACATCCGTTCGCCAGAATAACACTTATCGTGTGCCAGTGAGCTTATAAACCGCGCTCGCACGGTTTAATGTCAATGGACTCTTCAAACTCTTGCGCGAACGAGTTCCAACCTGTTTCCCTCGTAGACATTTTCCTCTCATCGCCGGGGTGAGCTTTCCGTCCCCGTTCTCTCATTCTCTCTCTTTCCCTCTCGCAAAAAATTGCAATTATCAAAAAAAAAAAACTCGAACAAACGTCGTTTGCCCGAAAAATCATTCATTTCGGAGAAGATCCGGCCGCGCAGTTCTCGGAAAGCGCCACCAGTTCCGGGAGAGGGCAGCAAAAAACAGCTGACGAGCGCGTTTTCGATTTTTTCAGGGAAACGCTCGATATTCCGAGAAAAAAGGAGCGGCAGTCGGAACTTTGGGGATTTAGAGCGATTCTTCGTCGAAAAGATCGACGCGTTTTCCTCCGGTAAATTAATTCAATTCGCTAAAATGATTTTTATTAAAAATTTCGTAATTATCGATCGAACGTTTTTTTTTCTGCAACGCAAATTATGCATTTTGTAATCCGAAGCGCATTATCGATACCGGAAAGTTATCTAAACGGCTGGTGTGTCAGTGAGAAAAAAGCGCAAATTGTGGTATCGGAGAAAAAACCGGAAGTGTGTTTTTCTGATGAGACATTACGCGCGATAAGATTACCGCGCGTCGTTTATTCTCGACGCGATGAGCCGAGACGAGAGCCGGTGACAAAGAGTCAAAGAAACAAAAAATAACAAAACGTGACAATAAAATTTGTGTAGCTGGATGAAAAAAAAAAAAACCTCAGCATCGAATCGAAAACGCGTCGCGTTTGATTTCGCTCTAACTAACGAGCACTTTATCGCGTGCCAATAGCTCATTTTCTTCCATCCGTCAACCCCTCGAGTGTTTATTTTCGGCTCTCTAAAATGGCCACTTTAAATCAACCTATTTTCAATTTGTTACGACATTTTTCTCCATCTATTTCCGCCATGTCAACAATCTTTGACAAAATAGACGAAAAATTACGAAATAGATCGCGGAAAAATGTCGAAAAGTTGAAAAAAAAAAATTTCGTGACGAAAATTCCACAGAACGATAATTCATCGTTGTTTTTCCATTTATTTTCATTACTTCCACGTAATTAGATCGAAAATCGGAATTGACGTCGAAAAAGCTCGCAAAATGTGGCGATTGTTAGAAATTATTGAAGTCGTAAGAAAAATTGATCGTTCCCACGAGTTTCGTAATTTTCGAATGACTCAAAATCGAGAATGGATTAAAAATGCATGAAAACCCGAGTTGCACGTAATTAATTGTGCTTGTGTGATAAGAAAACACGAAAAGCTCCATTTCGGTGGCGGCCATCTTGAAAATGTCAGACGCTCTGATAAATATGCCGAATTTTTTTATGGGAAAGGAGAAACTCGACACATTTGAGTGTCGAATTAGGCAGAAGAAAAAAAACACTCGAGTTTTAGTGCGTGGGCGCCATGTTTGGTTTTTCTCGCGTGAACAAGAGAGAGGCTGGATAAGCGAGGGCCATGGATACAGCGGACGAGATAGAAAGAGAGAAAACACACACACACAGGACAATGACTGCGATTGTGTCTCGAAGATCGAAAGAGAATCTTGATGGTAATGGCGGTAGTTTCTCATGTACAAAAGATTAGGACAGTATTTACGAAGAAAACTCCGAAAAACCCATGAAAATCGAGGGTCGATTAGAAAAGCCCCATAAGCCCCCATAAGCCCGATGAAAATCCAAATTTCCCAAAACAAAGAGCACTGCACGATCGTTCGTTGAAACACTTTGAGCACACGAAATAAAAGTTGACAGGAAAATTTGGTTAATTCAAAAAAAAAACATCGAAATTGTATTTTTACGGGGCAGCGGGTTCGGAAAATCTCTTGAAAACGATGAATTCTCGTTGCTCGCCGCCCGAGCGCTGGCCGGACCGAGAGAGACGAAAAAAACACAACAATAAGAAAAGACAATAACAAAAAAAGGTATACCTTTCGCTCTCCCTCGCTGTCCGTGGAGCTCGCCGTTCTTCGTGTAATAATCCCTCCAGGGGCGAAGCGTTGAAAAATCCTATCACTATATATATATACATATGTGTATATGTGGGTGTATAAATATAACATATATATATATATATTATATTTAAATATATATACAAAGGTGAAAAAGTGTGGGTGTTGCTGCTAAATCAAGCAGCAAAGCTGTTCACACGAAATATACATAATGTAAACACACACAGTCACAAATACACACTCCAGGAAAAATGGTGGAAATTGGAGAAATTGTTTATTTCATTTTTATCCACGTTTGCTCATCGCCGATCCTCCATTTTTATTTAAAAAGACACTCTCTCATGCGTACTCAATGATTATTATTCATTTTCATTTATTACGATACGAGAGAGAAAGAGAGAGAGAGCGAGCCGAAAAAAACGGACAAAATGAACACAAACCCTCCCGTTTATTCGCTCACTGCTTGCGAGGCTGCTTTTGCCTTGCGCAGCCGGCGCGATACTGCCCGGAGACCGCACACACAACTCTCTCACTCGCCCCCTCCCTTCTACGCCCACTTCGCCCGCCATCTTTGTTCCCCCCACCTCCATAGCCTTTGAAAAACTCGAGCTCCCCTCTGCCGCGACCCACGCGCCGTATCACCGACGTAGCAACGAGTTCGGACTCTCAACTCCGAAATTATTACGGAAAATTCATATTTTATCATGGCGATTTTTGGCGATTAATTTATTTTCGATCTGATTTCGTTCGTAATAATCATAATAAGTAAATATATAAATTAAATTCTCAGGCGCTCGAGAGAATTTAAATAATTCATTATTTTCCCGAAAAAATTACAAAAATATTGAAAATTGTCCGACGCGCGGCAAACATTTCAGAAATTCTGTACACCAGAAAATTCTATACGAACAAATATTTTGGACATTTTTTGGGAAGCCTGATAAATCGAATTCTCAACAATAAAAAATTAATAAAAATGAGGCTCGTTGAGAACGCGTGCTCGCTCGGTACAACAGAGAGAAAGCTTTTTTACTGACTGAGCTGGGAGCTGCGTTCTGCGTGTGTCCACTACGCTGCGTTCGAGAGCATAGTTTTGGCTTTAGAGAAGGGTGTACGCGCACAACCTCACGGTAGTCTCGCGGAGGTTGATTCACGAATAAAGTTTTATTGCCGAGACTAAAATCGGCATAATAATTGGCTAAAAAACAATAAATAACAATAGTCGATGAAAATATTCATCGAGATTCCAAATAAATCGACGACTGTTACAAATACAAGTACAACAATATACTACATGTACAAGCCTCTGACCCGCGAGGTTGTGCATGAAAAAGGAAAAAACCGTCTCGGAACGACAGCAGGCATCGTTGCTGAATCGTTGAAAAAGTAAACCTCGTGCAGTTTTGACGTTTTTTTTAAAACTCTCTCGTTAAAAGTGACGACCATTAATAAAGTGGCTGGTCAAATACAATAATACATATTTAATAATACATAAAAAAAATAACGTGCTGCACGTAAATTCGTGATCATGGCGGTGCCCACGGCCGGTGTAGGTAAGTAAAATTCTTTCCTCTTTCTTTCTCGTTCTCCAAACCGTGAAAAATCTCGTCGCACGATATTTTTTTCTTCTTTCATCTGTTCCTTCTCGTTTTCTCTCTTTCCACAACCTTTTCCCGACTTTTTGACAGCTTTTCATCCAACTACATATATCTATATTAATAAATATCCATGTGTGTGTTAATTCTCGTACTTCGCACATAATATATATAGATATATTGCTGTATATACTGCAATGCGCGTATCTACCGCCCCAAGCCTCGTCAAATAATTCCCTAGCTCTGAAATATTGTTTCCCCATTGTTAATCGCTCGTTATTCCCCCATTAAGCACATCGACCATTCCTCACGAGATTTTTCACCTTTTGTTTTACCAAGAAATCACTTTTCCCCTCTCAATTGATAATTAATCGAAAAAAAATGGCGACACAGTGGTACCTCGAAATTTTCGCCTGCTCGAGGAACTCGAACAGGGCCAAAAAGGCGTCGGGGATGGCACCATCAGCTGGGGCCTTGAAAACGACGATGACATGACCCTCACACACTGGACCGGCATGATCATCGGACCGCCCAGAGTAAGCAAATCTTTCTTTACCTTACGACAGTCAAGCACGCTTGACGCTGTCCTATAATTTTCATTTTCGTTACCCAAAAAGGAATAAATTCCAAAAAATAACTGTTTTTTCAAAAATAACGTAAAATCCGTATTTTTGGGCATGACGCTGATCTAAAATTTTGATAGAGCCTTTATAAATAGTTGCCACGTTGCTTTAATCCCATAAATTGAGGAAATTAAAAAAATTGCTACTTTTTTACAAAAATTTCCAAAAAATTTCCCGAAATTTAAAAAATTGCAAAATTTCTTAAGAAATAACTCAAAACTTGAATTCTCTCGGTTTCTCTCCATTCCAGACTCCCTACGAAAATAGGATGTACAGTTTAAAGATCGATTGTGGTCAGAGATACCCGGACGAAGCTCCGAACGTTAGATTTTTAAGCAGAATCAATATGAACTGTATCAACAGTACTACCGGAGCGGTAAGTTCCTGAAAACTTCTGAGAAAATCCAAATTTCTCATTCCTCATTGATATTTTCGTCGCCGACGACGAGAAATGCTGAAAAATCGATTTTTTGCTCGCGCAGGTGGACAACCGAAGCGTGCCGGTGTTGGCAAAGTGGCAGCGTGAGTTTACAATCAAGACGGTATTGCAGGAGCTGCGTCGTCTGATGACACTGAAAGAGAACATGAAATTATCTCAGCCCCCGGAGGGAAGTACATTTTAGCGCGTGGCGCGAAAGAAAGTTTCGAGGTGCGTCGAGGGTCAAAGAGAATTGGCCGAGAGTTTCAAAGCCGGAGAGAAAGATTGAGAAGCGGCAGAGACAACGGAAAGGAAAGGAGCCGAAGGGGAGAAGAATTAAGAAAATAAAAGTGCCGCGAGCGAAGGGAACAACCGTTGACAAAGATTCCACAAACCAGTAGAAGAAAAGTCCGCAGGAGGAGACGAAGAAATAAATGAATAATAAAGAAACAAAACAAAAGCTTAATAAATAATAATATTAATATTATTAATTAATTAATAATAATAATTGTAATGAGAAATGAAAACGGTTTGATTAGTGAGTCGTTCCGATTGCCTTGTTTTTTGCTTTTTTTTTCGTCGTTTTTGCATTCGGTGCCGTCGGTCCCGACGCCCAATTCCCGTCCATTACCTCCCCCTCCCCCCTCCCCCTCTCTCACGTACACAGGAACACACAGACGCTGCGTAAATGGAAAAAAAATGAATCAATTATTACGAAGAGCATGAGAAATGTCGTATTTTTAAATTTAAACAATTTTTATCAACTTCTGCTGCTTCGCGAGACTACACGAGCGTTACCATTGAGTGTTATTTACTTAAAGAAATACTTGAGTAATAAAAAATTGTCGAATTATTGGCTTTTCTTGTTTTTAAATATGTTTTTTATTGGTTTTTTTCCTGTTTCGACATTTTTGTCTTGAATCTGAAGCGTTTTGGGGCCTCGCTGCTTCGCGAGACTCGGCTCAGGGGCACGAGCCGAGCCGGAACAATTTACTGGAAGAAACCGGAAAATTAAAAAGCGTCGAATAAATATCTGGGAATTTTTAATTTTTAAATTTTTTTCATTTTCACGCGGCGTAATTATTTATCGAGTTTCTCCAAAGGTAGCGACTCGCGGAGTAGTCGATTAAAATACAAAAAATGAAAATTTTTCGGAAAATTGCGTAATTTTGAAGTTTTTTTCTTAAAAAATGTGTGGAAATTTTTCTCGATTTTCCTTCCCAGGCCTCCGGGTCGTTCTCCTCGCCATCTCGTCGTCCCGGATGAACCGACGAGAACCTCCGAAAACTGTTCGACCCGAGCGAGGAAAATCGACGAAATAATTTTGTCGTTTTTTATCGATAAAAATAATGAAAAAAATGCAGAATGAGATTTTCGAGGATTTGGGACAAGGTCGGTGAGTAAATCATTGGGAAAAATGATATTTGTTGTATATATAATATATTTTACAAGTAAGAAGCGATTCGTAAATGTTCGCTTCATTGACAACATTTTCGAGTTTCGAAAGTAACGAGTACGAATGGTGATATTGCCGAAATCCAAAAAAACGTCGACTAGGATGGAAAATATCGAGAATTGTGTGGGGAAAATAGAGAAAAGTGAGTTTTTCAAGAAAAATTGAGTTTTTTCCCATTTTTTTCCTCAAAATTCACGAAATTTTCATTTTTTTCCCTTTTTCTTTTAATTCATTTTGTTTCGATCTTCTCGATAATCGTTTAAATTAAAAAACTACGGCGTTTCGACCAGCTAACACGATCGTCTCGCGACGAACATTTCCATTTTCTTTTCTTCTTATTTTTTTTGTTTTTTCTCGACGGAGCTACTTTTCGCTTTTTCTTTTTAATTCTCTTTAATATTTTCGCCTCACGATTTATTTATTCGGCCAGCATCTTTCGCTACGAGACACTATTTCTTGCTCTTTGGCGGCAGGAAAGCCAACTTCGTGTTCTTTACCGTTGTCCACTTGTGCCGTTTCATCCAGTACAATACCACCAGCATTATCGTACCGATTCCAAGTACCTGAGGATCGCAAAATTCATTATTCACATTTTATACAAAATTGAGAAAAACAAAAGACAAAAAAAACCGATAAAAATATCGAAAATTGGTGAATAATTGAATTTTTTAAATGTGCGAACGTTCTCGCGTTATGCTTTCGGAGAATTGATCGGAGAAAAAATTCTGAGAAGCAAATTTTGAAAAATAAAAAAAGCAAAAATTGATGAATGTCGGAGAATTGTGAGAGAAGACAAAATTTGGAGAGGCAAATTTGGAAAAATGGGAAAAAAAAGTTGAATCAGCAATTTAAAAGAATGAAAAAAAATAATAATAATATAATTTTACCGTGACGGTTTGTCTCTGTCGCTCGTCGTACTCGTGATTGGATGTCCACATGAGGAATTCGCAAACGTCTTTGGCGACCTGGGAAGCGGAGGCCGGAGTGCCATCCTCGAATTCGAGCACCTCGTCATAAATAACTTGTGCCATACCGATGGCACCGCCGGCGAAGTAAGGATTGAAGTGGAGACCCTCTCGGAGCGTTATGCCGGCCGGGGGATCGCAATATCCGGTCAGAAGCGAGAATATGTAGTTCTTTACGAAACAAAATGAAATTATAATTACAATTATTGTTCGATCAATCGAAAACGATAAAAAAACTTGGCAATAAATAATTCCAATGGAAAATAAAATAAAAATTACAATTTTTCATTTCAAAATCGCCATTTTCTTAATTTTTTAATCGAAAAAATTGTTATTATTTGGATTTTCCAAATTCATGGTCCATCATATTTTCAAGTATTTTTATCTTTTACAACAAAATTGTCGAATTTGTCAAAGTTTACTTATTTTTTTTCATTATTTTCATATTTGAAAATGAAAATTATTATTATTTTGGATTTTTCCGATTTTTGTTCAATTTTTCAAAAAATTCTTCATTATTATGATTATTATTATTATCAAAATTGTTATTAAAATTTTTTGAAATCGAAATTATGATTTTTTTTCTGGGTTTTTCGAATTTTTGGCGGATTTCGAAATTTTTTTAATAATAATTGGATTTACCTCGCCGCCGTGTCTTCCGTTGATGATGTAAGAAAGATCGGGCGGATTAGCACCGCCGTTGGCAGCGCGGGCAGCCTCTTCGTTCGGATACGGAGCGGGCACGTAATCCGAGAGTTTTCCCGGCCGCATAAACATGTTGCCCACGTCGTCCGGTCCATCTTGCACTTGCATTTCCGCCGCTAATTCCTTCGCCTCGTCTTCGGTGTGCGTCACGCCGACCAAATGACGGTAAGCAACGAAATTCAAACTGTGGCAGGCCGAGCAGACGTTCTTGTAAACTTCCCAGCCTCGTCGCATACTGAAAAAACCAGAAAAAATCCCGAATCAGCATCAACTGCAAACTCCGATGCATGAGAATATGTATTATTCATAGAAAATGTTCTTTTTTTCATAAAAAATGTTGTTTTATCCATAAAAAATGTTTTTTTTTATAGAAAATGTGGAAAAAAATTTACCTCGCGTGATCCAGTGTTCTCAACCATTGGTAAAATCCCCATTCGTATTTTGGAGGATGGGCTATCAAATCAATGGCCTTGACCGAGTTCTCTAGAGCGTAGATCAGCGCCCCTATGCCCCCGGCAGTGACGCTCAGGCATGACAGAAACTGTGGAATTGAAAAATGACGGTTGAGCCTTCCAGGGGCTAATTTCTTGCGAGTTCGCTCCGGGTCAATCTGACCCGGGGCTCCAGTTTGTGGGAAATTCTCACATTTCATGGCTGGGGATTTTTTTTTCTTGCCCACAATGACAAATAGATGCCAGAGGAGAAAAAAAACTGTTCGGGTCAAATTGACCCAGTGCGTACTCGGAGGGCTAAAATTGGGAAACGCAGGAAAAAGTATTTTTTTAATCATTTTTATCATTTTGGGTTCTCTCACCGATCGGGACAGGCAAAAGTTCTTGGGAATTCAGGATCGGAGACTGGGCAAGGACTTGGGAACTTATATATTTCTTCTATACAATGACCTACCACTTTACGACCTCTGGTCCAGTCTTTGCCCACCGTCGAGAACTGGCTCCCCTGAAACGTCAAATAAGAAATTTTACAAATTTGCTGGAACGTGGAAAATGTAAATTTCGCTGTTTGAGCAAAAATGGAAATTGAGAGAGCATAATTATTGCTCTGCAACGTTTCTAAGGCATTTGAAAAAGTTCTGTGATTTATCGGACGAGGAAAAATTATTTTGACAACTTGGAAGTTGGTCGTTAATGATTTGGAGTTATCTAAAATTCGATAAAACTCGGAAAAAGACGATTTTTTTGGCTTGGAGAGGTTGAGCTCGAATTGACATTCGCGACAATAAATTCGTGCTATTTATGAAACGCACGAATTTCTGTCAAAAAGGTAATGATTACGGAAAATACGAAAAAAATGGGATTTTGAGACGAGGAAATGTGTTTTTTTGAAAATTGAAAGATTTTTTTGAGTTTGATGTAACGGGATGGCAGAGCAGCACACAGTGTTTTCCTTGGAAATAAAACATTACATAACAGCCTTAAAGATTGAATGGCAAAGTGTTTTATGGAGATTGGAAAAAAAAAGAAAAGATCGGAATTTTTCGATTGACAGAAAAAAGAGGGCTGAAGAGCGCGTTAAGTTTAATAAAAAAGGAAAAAAAGTGACATAGCAGCCGACAAAGATTGGCAGAGGGGAGAACTCAAGTGGTGAATTTTAGCCTCTGCGGACGTAACGATTTTCGATGAATTTATTAATTTAGAAAATTTGACTATCGTTGAAAACATGTTTTTCGGGATTTCGACGAGTCTAGGCTTGATTTATGTGTTTGATTTTTCTTACTTGATTATAGAGCGACCCATTATTCGCCCTGAGAAGACCAGATCGACAAATTTTACCTAACGACGCCGCCATCTTGGCCAGAGGTGCAATGTGCAAAGAACCCGCCTAGTCAGGTGGACGACTCACACCGAAACTTCGAAATACGATTTTTCAATATTTATTTATAACTTTTTATGCACGCACCAATAAAAAGATTTTTTTTTTATTATCCTCGCCCGTTAATAATCAGGATTGTTTCCGATACTTTGATAATTATTGCCGAATCAAATGATCGTCTTTCTTCGCGACCCTCAGGATTACCAACCTTCGCGTATTTCACACGCACATATACATGTATACTAAATATCTGATTCTCGGTTTCGAACGCGATTATTTCATCATCGAATTTTCTTACGTATTCCACTAATGAAAATGAGAAATTCATTCGGAGGAATCACGTAACATTTTTTGCATGTATTTCCCATTCCCGAAACGCAAAAAGTCCATTTTCGGCTTTTTCCAAGGTCACGGGCTCAGTTTCCGGCCACGTGAGGGCGTTTTCTTTCCTTTTCGAAAATTATTTCGCCAATTGAATGAAAAACTTCCTCCCCATTACAGAACCAAAGAATTTCCATGGGAATAATTAAAATTCAATTTTTACGATTTAATTGCCGAAGCGTTTCGGCGAAAAAAATTCGCGCTCGATAGTCGCGAACAATTGGCAGGTGGTCTCGAATATTTTATCGGTTTCAGGAAGCGCCGTCGTGGCGAGGATCACGAACGAATGATGAAAATAAAAGCAAATAATGCCAATCGTTGGGTATCCAGAAAAAACGATTTTCCAACAAATTTTCAGAATCTCCTAAAGTTTAAAAAAACATCGAGCCCTCTGATGGTGCCGCGTCGGTTTCATCGTCGAAAAGGCGTCGTTTTTCGAGCATGCGCAAAGCTCCAGTGCCGGGCTATCGGAAAGTTGGCTATACCGTTTGCGAGGAAGCGAGTACGTGTGTGAGTGAGCAAGAGAGAGAGAGAGAGAGGGTTCGGGAAATCTTGGGGTCCGTTGGTTGGCTGCGTGCGGTGTGGGTCAGATGGTGTCGTGAATCCTCTAAGATCGCATCATTCGTGACGATTATTAAATATAAAGGGTAGACGAGAGTAGTTGTAAAGATGAGCGCTGGAATGCCGGAGCTCGGCTCCAAGATAAGCCTCATTTCTAAGGCCGATATTAGATACGAGGGACGTTTGTTCACGGTCGATCCACAGGAGTGTACGATTGCTCTCGCCAACGGTGAGTCTTTTTCACATTTCATTTGCCATATATATATGTATATAAAGCGATTCTACGTGATGGAAAAAAAAGCAAGATGGATACCGATAATCGATATACACGTACGAAAGACACGGAAAGCTTCGTCGCCCGAACATTTTTCGTTCCCGGTCTTTTTTTCCATTGCGAATTAAACATTAAACGAGGATTAATTCGCCGAGGCGACCGAGTCCGAGCGCATTTTACCTTTTTCCTCAACATCCGGTGCATTTTATGCCACTCGCTAAATTCTCTCTCTCTCGCTCCGGCGCTCGCGTATCTTGGGCTTCTCCGACTGGCGTTTTCTCGCAAAACAGAGGAAAAAAAAAAAAAAAAAATACTCCGCGATTCGAAATTTCTCCAAAATCCTCATTTTCCATCAAAATTTCGAGAAATCTTCGAATTTCTCCGAAAATCACGTTCTTTCCGGAAACGACTCCGAAGCGACTCGCGAAACCGCAAAAATTTCACGCTCCCTCGGAGATAATTCGACACAGCGTCTCTTAATATTGTAAATTCACGAAAAATCGCGAATTCTCCAAAGTTTTCATTGAAATTTCGGCTTCCCATGTAAATTTTCGATTCCATCCTCAATCTCGAAATTCCACGCTCGAGAGCACATTTTCAAAATTCGAATAATCAGGAATTTATTGCTGTTTATGTTTCCACGAGATTTCTTTTTTTTTTCTCACTTGCCCGAGGTCTTTGTCTCCTCACAAACAACTTTAATCTCACCATTGTGTACTACACAGACATATACGTGTGCGGATTCCCGACACATAATGCCCCGAACGAACATGGAGCCTTTGTTTACAAAGTTCTTCCCAATGTCCTTGCCTCTTACAACAACATCGATGACCTCGTTTGTTACCAAATTCACACTCTCCATCCCCGAAAGCTCGCGTTTTCTTTTAAAAACAATGAGAAACATGGAATTTCGAGATAAAAACGTGTCGCCATGTCCAATCGAGTTTCCAATTAAAAATTTCTCCCGGGCTCCGAATAAATATATCGAAAAATTATCTAATGAAAAAATTTTTCGCGCTCGATCAATTTCGATCGAACTTTCGGCCTCTTTGACGAGATTCGGAAAATCCAACGACCACAATGAAGAATCTTATCAATACAAAAAGCGATTTTCCATGTAGTGCGATCTTTTGGTGTAAAAAAAAATGAAAAATCATGAAATTTCGAAGAAAAAAAAACGTGTCAGCACGTTCACTTGAGTTTCCAACCAAAAATTTCTCCCTGGCCATGAAATAAATAATACGAAAGATGGTTTAATTAAAAAATTGTAGCGATCGATCAATTACGATCGAATTTTCAGGCTCTTTGACGAGTTTCTGAAAATCCAACGACGATAATGAAGAATCTTGCCAATACAAAGAGACATTTGACTTTCAGTGCGATCGTTCGGTACGGAGGAAAGGGAGACGCAGTTTCCGGTAGCGCCGCAAAATCAAGTTTATGAATATATTCTGTTCCGTGGCTCGGATATAAAGGATATCAGGGTCGTCAACAATGTCAACAATATTCCAAACGATCCGGCGATCGTGCAGGTCAGATTTTTTACCGCAAAATGAGGAAATTTTGTTTAAAAAATTCGAAAAAAAATGTAAAAATTCCTTAAAAAGTGCGGAGGGACTGAAAATTTTTGTTTATTTTTCCTTCCGAAATAAAGATGACGGTGCAGCCGTCGATGGGACAACAATCGTATCAACCTCAGCCGGGCTATGGGCATCCGATGATGGGTCAAATGGGCCCGATGGGCGGACAATACGGCGGACCGTACGCCATGGCGATGGGCGCCATGGGCCCGGTGATGGGAATGCCGACGGGGGCGCGGGATCCGCGCGGCCCAATGACCAAACCGCCAAGTGAGTTGACTTCGGGACTTGTCGGGGAACCGAACGTCATCGCTATACAGAACACACTGCCAACGGCCAACGTTAAGCCGTTGACTAAAGATCAATCTCTGGAAGATGGTAACAAATCTTTGTCTTATTCCTTTCTTCTCTTCATGCAAGCCGCAAGCTTCTCTCCGCCTAGTCTCCGGCATGCCAAGCACCGACGCTCATCGCCCGCGTCATGCCCTCTTTCTGTTTTCGCTTTGCAATTTTTCTCTCTCTTTTTTTTTTTTTTTCTATGGGTTTTATCAATTTCTCATAAGATTTTGGGCATTTTTGTATTTTTATTCATTTTTCGACACGAGTTTCCATTTTTTTTTTCCAACGTTTGATCAATTTTTCCTTTTTTTTCTATGCATTCTATCGATTTTTACGCGATTTTGGGGTTTTTTGTATTTTCTCAACTTCACGACACGAGTTTGCATTTGTTGTCCATTCGTTTGATGAATTTTCTTCAAATTCTATCGATTTTTCCAATATTACGGAGTTTTTTGGATTTAAAAAATTTTTGACACGAGTTTGCATTATTTTTTTTCTCTAATTTTTCGACGAATAAGCCAAGCACCCGTTTCTCGCATGATCGTGCGCACCGAAGGTTTGCAAAATGCATTTTCCATTACACATTGAAATTATCATCTTCCATGAGATTTTGTTGCATGCTCAATGTTTTGTCTTGTCTCGTCCATAAAAAGCTGTCGATTATTTTTGCTGCTTTTTTCCGGATTGCGCTTCGCTTTGCTTAGCTCTCAGTAGCGTCTCGTAGTTTCTGCTTTTCTGTGATAAATTTTCATTTTGAAAATGAGCTCAATTCGATCGTTTTTTCGCGCATCAAACAGGCGTTTTGGATCTGATCAGCGGAGGCTCTCGATCTACCACTCCGACGTCTTCTTTGCTCACGAGAAAAAGCCCCACCATCGATCAGGGCATCCAGGTCGGACATCAACAACAACAACAACATCACCATCAACAGCAACAACAGCAACAGCATATCCATCACCCCAACAACATGATGTCCAAGTTTGCCGATCCAAGCCACAATCGGGCTATTCAACCGCCGCGTCGTGGCCGCGACAGGTAAACCACAAAATTTTCATTCTTGTCTTTCCCGTCGTTTTTTGTTTTTTTTTTCGAATAGAATTTTGTAAAATTCAACTTGATCCATAAATTTTTCCAAAAATGCTGTGAAATGAACTTTCTCGTCAATTTTTTCGAAAAATTGAGGAAAATAAAATGTTGTCGATGGGTTTTCAGTCCCGGAACGGGAAGAGCTCCCCGCGGAATGGGTCAATATTCCGAGAGGAAGCACGAAGCGATGAAACAAGATGGGCAATTGCACGAGCAAGGGCATGCTCAGGGTATGCATGGACCTGGACGCGGTCAACGCGGTGGCTGGATCGTGCGCGGTGGCAATATGCGAGGAGGTCGGGGTACTCGCGGCGGACGCGGTGTTTACCGTACCAATCAACCCGGCAATACCGGCGCCAAGCCCAAGAATACTCTCAAGTTCGACAACGATTACGATTTTGAACAAGCCAACACCGAATTCGAGGAGCTCAGGTCTAAATTTCATTTATGCCGAAATTTCTTCATTTCGATTAAGAAAATAAAAACGAATTCGCTAATTAACAAAAATCTTCAATTTTTCTATTCGATTTTCGAAATAATTGAAAATTTCGAAAATTCTGCACGAACCAGCACGAATTTTTCGAAAATTTCAGTCAAATTATCTTGCGAATTAATGAAAATCCCGAATTTTCTGCAATTTTTCGATACAAATTGCAGAAAAAATGTAAAACGGCGAATCCGCAGAGTCTGACGGAGCGTGTCGAACCATTTGATAATGTTTATTCGTGTTTCTCCGGAAAACAGATCTCGATTGGCGAAGGCAAAGATCGACGCTGGCACAGAAAACGAAAAGAAAGACGACAGTGGCAACGAAACTGGAGCCGGCGAAGGCGAACCCGAGGAGGAACAAGACGTTGTTCACTACGACAAATCCAAATCTTTCTTCGATAACATCAGCTGCGAAGCTGTCGAGAGGAGTAAAGGGTTAGTTTTTTTTTGTTTTTCCATTCAAAATCAAAAGTGCCTTTGTCTCCGAACGCGCCCGGTTGTCTGAAAAATCTAGATTTCGCTAAAAAGTCAATGAAAAAAAAACAAAAAACGATTTTTTTTTCAATTTTGAGGAAAAATTGCTTTTTTTCTCAAAATTCCCTAAATTATGGAATTCCCTTGTAATTTTCCCGATATTTCCCGTCTCTCGGGTAGTCCGAAAACTCGAGATTTGAGTGAAATCTTTTTTTTTTCATATTTCGAGGGATTTTTCGCCTCTTGCCCTTAAATTTCTGAAATTATGGAATTTCTTTACAATTTTTCCCTCAATTTGTGTACAAAAACCTACCGCGTCTTTCGGATAGTACGGAAAAACTGGATTTGACGGAAACTCATGAAAAAAATGATATTTTCCAAAATTTCTCGGGATGCTAAGTGTAAAAAGATGAAGGTATATTTGAGAAAATGAATTTTCATGTGATTTGGAATCGAAACGCGATTCCACATTTTTCGTTAAAATTTTTTCGCAGAAGATCGCAGCGTACAGATTGGAGAAAAGAGAGAAAGTTGAATTCGGAGACGTTTGGAGTGGCGTCGACGAGACGAGGAGGATTTCGGGGTCGCGGATATTATCGCGGTATGGGAGGAATTTATCGCGGGGGTGGCGGAGGAAACTCGGGGCCGATGGGTTTGGGGCCGCAGGGAATGGGGCCAGGAGGTCCGGGTGGTTATCGCGGAGGTCACCGGGGTCATCGGGGTATGGGAAATCGTAATCCTCAGGGTAGCGGCCACCAGCAGCAAATGCAGGCGAACCAAAATCGTGCCAACAACGAGCAATCCTCGTCCTCGGTAAATCAGCAGCCGCAGCAGCAGCAGCAGCAGCAGCAGCAGCAGCAGCAGCAGCCGCAGAATTCGACGGGTCGTTTGGTAACGGGTACGGCGTAGAGAATCCACGAAAAATCTCGTCGACCTTGAAAGAAAAAAAACAAAAAATCTCAACCCCGAACATTTTTGACGGATAATTCTTAAAAAAAAAAGAGGAAATTATATTTTTCTCCATTCCGTTATGCATTTTTCTCCCTCGATCTTTCGGGTCCGGGGCCTCGCGTTTTTTTACATTTTTTTTTTTGCGGAAAATTCGTTAAAAATCTCGAAAAAAATTGAATCGGAGCGAAACAATCGCGATTTTTCTGAAAACTCCACGAATTCGAAAAATAACGTCGCGGATCCCCGAGGCGACAATCGTTGAGCGGAGAAAAAAGCAAAACGGCCGAAGGAAGAGAAAACAAAAAAAAAACATGCTGAATATTGGAAAATGATAGAAAACACGAAAACGAGATGAAACAACGCGACACTTTGAAATAAGTATTCACATAGAGTTTAAGATTTTTACGGATACGTTCTTCGCGCCCGAAACGCAAACAAAAAAACGAAAAAGGCCGAAAAACAAAAAAAAAAAAAAATGAAATGAAGTGAGAAACGTAGAGGACGCGAAAATACGGAGAGACGAGTAAAAAAAAAAAAAAAAATCTTGCGAAATTGGATTTTTCCTGCATTTTCGAAGGGCCGAAAAAAAATCATTCGAAAAATGTGAAAAAATGAAAATTTTCCAAAGTCTCTGTATTCGAGTCTGAATCACAAAAGAAAAACAAGAAACAATTGACTTTGCTGACAGACTGAAAATCACGAGATTCGAGAAGCGACACGAAAATCATTTTTTTTTCTCCTTTTTTTTCTTTTTTCTGAGCAAATAGACTTTTTGAGGGGAGAGTGAAAATATTCGTTCTGACATCGAAAACGAAGATCAACGTGGCTCTCCAGTCGGTCAATCATTGATACGAGTTTCTTTCATTTATCAACATAATTATAATCGCAAATAATGTTTTCGTTTGTTTATTTTTTAACGTGGGATCAACGCGAACAGAATTTAGGATTAAACGAAAAAAAAAATTAGAAAAAACAAACACTTATTAATTAATTAATTAGTTAATTAATTAATTTATTGATTAATTGATTAATTGAAATAATAAATATTAATTATTAATAACAATTGCAAGGAGAGAGGAAATTTATATTTTGAAAATCGCATGCGAACGAAATTGTTTGTTTCTTTTTTTTTTTTTTCAAACATTCGCCCACATTTTTTCCGACCGTCCGACGCAACGACCAATTTTCTCTCTCTCTCTCTCCCTCTCTCTCTCTCTCTCTCTCTCTCTGGATTACCTCGGAGAATATCGAGGAAGTTTGCGATGACAATTATTTGGCAATGCGGCGGAGAGAAATTGATTTGTTTTCATGAAAAACAATGAAAAGGGCGAAAAGTTCATAATGCTGGACATTTACTGGGATTTTTGGGTCGCGCGGTCTTCCTCGGGGGCTCAAATGAATTTTAAACGATTTAATTGGATTTTTGTTGGGTTAGAATCGGTAGGGAACGGCCTCGAGAGACTGGGACGTCGCGGATCGCTCAAACATTTATTATTCATTAGTATAGCGATTGTGCATTCTTGTTAAAATTATTCACGAGAGAGAAAACACGAGAGACATTGAGGAAAATATAAATATTATTGTTTCGCACTGCTACTGCCCGAAATAAAATTGCAACATTTATTCGTCAATAATTAACGAATTTATTGCCACTTCCGGTTCGTTCAGGCGGTAGTTAAAAAATGTATCGAAATCCTTGACAAAACTACGCGGAAAATGTGAATTCTCTCGAGAAAAAAATTGAGTCGCTTTACCGGGGGAATAAAATCGAACGTTTCGGAGGAAACGTTCAAAACAACAAAAAAACAAAAACAAAAAAAACATCCGGGCGACTTTTTAATAATTCATTGACGTTCCGTCAATTATTTATCGAATAAAACGATCGAAAAATCTCTTGGTCCTTCTCGGACATATTTCCTCGCCAAGAATATGTGAAATTTAATTAATCAGCAGGATTAATTAACGAATTAATAAAAAAAAGAGGAAAATGAGGATGAGAAGGAACGAATAAATGTGGAAAATCCATGGCAAGGCGAGCTCGAACTATCTGACCGTATTTTTTCTCACGATTGGACGAACCAATGGATCAGACTCTCGAGTATTATTTAAAAATATCAAATAAATAAATAAATTGAATAAAAATAGCAAACAAACGTTTCGATACTCGCCATTATTTTTATCACATCTCCACCGAGTCTCCCAAAATTCCACGCAACACCGAAGAGCACGAAAAAAGAAAAAAAATAAAAATTCCAAGCAAATTTTGACGTCGAAATTTTTTTAATTCCGATGAGTCGAAAAAAAATCAATTCGTTCGGTTTTGCAACTGAAAATGCGGAGCGAGAGAGAGAGAGAGGGACAGAGATTTTAGTCGAGGAAAGGAAAAATAAATAAAAAAAAAACGTAAAAATACGATAATTTGTTTAGCGACTGTTATTTTTGTATGGCCCTCCCGGAGGGTCCCGTCTCATATATATACATTAACATATATATACATACATTGATAAATGCCTAGGACGTTAGTTTCGATGGTTTGAATAAGAAGAAATAAAATAATAAAGAGAGGAGCGAGTTTTTCGTGTGGAAAATAAATCTCGCTCGTAATAATTAGTTAAGAAAATAAATACGGGCGAGAAATAATATGAGAAAGTGTAAATCCTTATCGATCCTTTCGGAACAATCGAGCCAACTCGATTATTCATCAAACGAGTTATAATAATTAATAATTAAGACTCCGTAGTCTATGGTGAAATGGAGAGCTGAAAAATTTGTTTTGTACAGCTGTTGTGATTCAAATGATGCTGAATAATACTGAGATGATGAAATTTCAACAAATTCGTCGCCTTTTTTTTTTTTCATTCTTCGTTGCCAAAATTTTTTCCTGGAACGATAAGCGAGCAGATTTTTATCAAAATTTTCGATTCCACGTTCGATCGCTCGGAGCGGCGAAAAAATTCGGGACTGTTAAAAATTTTGAAAAAAAAAAAATCTTCAATTTATCGAAAAAATGGAGAAAGAGAATTTTTTCTTCATTTTTTTTCCAGAAATTGACGAAAACTCTACGATTATTTATTTTTTCCAGATACCCCGAGATCGACAGGGAAAAAGCGGTTTGAGCGGCTGTTTTTTTGCGAAATTCGTCGGCTGCTCCGGAGAAAGGATTTTCATTGATCAAGCACAACTCATGAGTCCGGTTCTCGTGTTGTCACAAACTTCTCGTATCGGACGACCTCTCGTAACTTTGCTCTGCTCGACAATGACGAAATTATTTTTGTAACAACGTCGCAGAGATTTGTAAGCGGGAGTGTAAATCTCGTAAGCTGCGCGCCCGTTCTCAACGACCCACGAACTTCCGGAACGTCCTCCTTTCAGTACGGACATTAATCCTTGCGCGACGACGTAAGGACTGAGGAAAAAAAAAATGTTGAAAAAATGAAAAATCATCGATCGAGGGATTCGGTGATTTAATGAATATCCGGAAATAAACTCACGTCTGAATGGGCAACTCCTCGAGATTCTTGACGAAATCAGCCTTCATGACTCTCGAGAAAAGTCGATTCGGGCTGTTGATCATCAGAGCAGTCTCGGTCAAGCCGGGGCAGAGGGCCATCACCCGGACTCCGGTTTTTTTCACGTGATACGGAGCCTTTGATGGAAAAAAAAAAAAAAAAAAAAAAAAAAAAAAAAAAAAAAAAAAAAAAAAAAAAAAAAAAAAAAAAAAAAACAAAAAAAAGCCGAGAATCCCGTGGCCAAATTATTGGTCGAATGAAAAAATCTCAAGGAGCGAAATTAATCGATGTATCGGGGTCGGACCGGGTCAATTTGACCCAGTGTATTAAAAACCGAGAATCGTCGCCAAATTGTCGGTTTTAAATAGTGAATCGAAAAAAAAAAAAAAAACTCAAATATCTGTTGAAAATTCGTCACGCAAGTGTACTCACGCCGAGAGATTGCGAAAGTCCAATAATCGCGTGTTTTGTTGCTGTATAAACAGGCATTTGTGCTGTCCAACGATAGTCAATGTGTTGTGCAATATTGACGAGTACTCCGCCTCGTCCAGTTTCATTTTTTCCCATGTAGTATATTGCCAGACTCGCGACGTTCACGACACCGCTCTGCAAAGTCACAAAACAAAAACCATAATTTTTCCTTTCCCCATGAATTTCTCATCCATTCTAATTTTTCCCTAAAACATATTCTCATTGCCTTACAATATTGACTGAAATTTCACGCTCCCATCGTCGTTCATTCAGCACTCCAGCGTTGTTAATGACAATGTCGATTCCGTCGTCGAGCGACTCGTTGGCCCTCGCGAAAGCATCTAAGAACGAAAAATCCCTATTTTAATGAAATCGTCTTTTTTTTTTTTCCACGCTGAGAGATAAAAACTTGAAAATCCATGTTGCGTAGTAGGAACACGGAATGATGTTGAACGTTAATGAATTTTCATTCAACAAAATGTCAATTATCCCGATAAAAAATGTATGGGAATTTTTATTGTATGGACTTTTGGACGGATATGGAAATTTATGGGAATGGGAAAAAAATAAATGAATAAAATTTTAATTCATTAATGAAATTAATTGAATTTCAATTATTTTAATGAATGAAATCTCAATTACTGACCGGCAGTTTGTTCGCGACTCGTCGTGTCACATTGCACAAATTTAACTCGTCCATTTCCGTAAGTTTTTTCGACCGCTTTGACAGCCCGAGTACCGGCTTCGGAGTCGATGTCAAAAATCATAACCATCTGTTTGGAGAGAACGAAATATTTCGTCCTGTTAGATATCTCACCAACAAAGTGTTTCCTTTATTTATTATATTTTTTGTTTTTAGTCCACTCACACTGGCGCCATGCTGAATGAAATGGTTGACGAACGCGTAACCCAGGCCCGCTGCTCCACCGGTTATTATTACGTTTTTTCCACAAACCAGGCCGTTTATTAATTCGAGCTCTTTAGCCTTTTCCGAGGCTGATGCGCGACGAATTTTTTGATGTTGAACATTTTCCAAAGAATTTTCAGCTGCAACAGTCAACGAATTAAAAAATTGATTCCTCGGTCGATTCAAAATGTGGAAAATTGATGGGGAGAAAAAAAGATTTTTACGACGTACCCATTTTTTCGTTTGAAAAATTGTCACCGGAGAATAGAACAGAAAAGAAGAAAAAAAAAAGCGAAAAATGTGGAAGGGCGAAGGAGACTTTTCGTTGCTGCTGGATCGGATCGTATCGATCGTAGGGTGTCGAGTGTTTGGCTGAGACTAAACTTGCAAGAGACGTTCTCGATGGTATTTATACGTTCTCGATGATCGTGGCAGCAGTCAATTAAATGGCTGGGATCCACGCGACTCCCGATCATTTTGGATGTTGACGCGCGTGACCCGAGCGCACCAGAGGTCGAACAAATTTTCTGCACATGAGATTTGCCGCAATCTTTTCAACATAATGAGTCTGGCTGCAAGCGAGCCAAGCAAAAGTGGCCTATCGATACTTTTTACTTCGTTAAACACGCTCATACGTATACATTGTTATTATAGTCGAGATATGGAGTAACGTGCCACAACCAAGCAAATTCTATCAATTATTCTTTTATTTGTATCGAGAGTCACGCGCCCGCCGCTCTTACGATCATCTCCCCGCGATCATCCATCATTTTCTTCCAAGTTTCTCTCCTGCGTCAAGCAGCTCAATACTTTTTTCTTTCGGACGCCTTGTCCCTCTGACGTCAACGACCATTCCGTTCACATCGATCGATCCATCAAATAATCTAATTAATGAATTCATCAATTAATAATAATAAATTCATAAGAAATGATGAATAAATAAATAAGCAGATAAATTGAAAATATAATAATTTCTAATTGATTGAAATTTGAATTCGATCAAAATTTGATTATTCCAAATGGTTTTTTTGTTGTTTTTTGGATTCAGAGCATTAAAATGCACAATTTATTGAAAAATTCATGAGTGCGGAGAGAGAAAAAAAAGAGGAAAGTGATGTGTGTTGATATACGAGCTGTTTTCCAATAAATTGGAGGGATGTGCGTCCCAGAAAATTGTAAGAGGAAGAGAGAGAAGATTGGCTTTTGACCCTCGGGCGATGCGTCGATATTCTCTGTGAACTTTACACCCCGCGTCGAGAAGCAGATAGCTTTTAATACTGAAAATAGAAGTTGGATTCTGGTTTCTCGCTCGCTCGCTCCGCGCGGCGGCCATCATATTAATTTCCATATCGACAGACGGACGATATTACTCGCCAAGATTTTTCTCGTTCCCTCGTGTAATTCTCTGTTTTTTTTTTTTTTTTTTTTTTTTTTTTTTTTCGTTTTTTTTTTTTTTTTTTTTTTTTTTTTCCTTTTTTTTATCTTTTTTCCCCTTCTTTTTTTTTTTTTTTTTTTTTTGCGACACCGAGGCCAGCACGCGTACGCCCTTTTTGCCCTCGTTTCATATTATTTACATTCAACTTTATCTCGCACAATGACTGTCTCGCGGTTTTCCCCTTTTCTCTTTCTCTGCTCCCACAACGCACATTTCAGCCAAAAAATATCAAATTTTCGATTAATTTTGACTTTGATTGACCGCACGACCGTCTGAGTCAGATGTTTGTTTATACCATTTTTTTGATATTCAATCTCCAGGATGCGAGCTGCTGCTGGCCTATCTGTGTCTCGAAGAATAAAAAAGTGTGGATGCGATTAAAAAACGGAATTACAACTGCGCGGTAGCTCCGTCATGGTGGGTCGAGAAACTATCGTACTTATCGGTTGACCGGGTCGAATATAAAATTCGGTGTACTCGTGCACTCTTGACGCCTTACGATAAGCAAAATTTGACTCCCGCGGACGGATAAACGCCTTTTCTTTTTTTTTTCATTTTACACTTTTGATAGCTAAGAGACCCCCTTGAAGAATTTTGACTCCGAATTTATATGATAAATGATGAATAGTCATGATCAAGTTTTTAAAAGTTTGCGAGTGGACGAGTCCGCGATTCTCATATATTAATGCGCGTCGATTTCACAATTTTTTACGAGCATCAAGCTGCATGGATAACCTCGAAAAGTTGAATGTTTTATTGGTTTTTTGGGTTTTTTTTGTTCTTTATTCCGAGCTCGTGCTATTAAAATCTGTAAAGAATCATAATTCCGGGTCCCGATAATAGGAAAAAGTTTGGGAGGAAATTGATGGATCGAAAAGTGCCGAAAAGTAACGCGAGTCGGCGCTGCCCGGAGGGACCGAATCGGCGAAACGCAAACTTTCTAATCGTTTCCTTCACCCCGTGGCGAAGGAGAGTTGACGCCGGGTAAACAAAGCGTTCGTTACGTTCAAACACACAGTTAATCACAATAAGGAATATCCACATAAGAATGGAGATTTACACGTTCAACAAGAGTTTGCAAGAGCGTTTAGTGGAGTACACGGAGATTTTATCGCACCAGCGAGAGGAGACGATTCCGGCATCGCGAATAAAGTCAGAATGGTCGTTTCACGTGGAGTTGGTGATAGAGCCGGTGGGTTGGCGAGCGTTATGGAAAATAGCGCGTTTGAGGTGTCAGGATTTCGAGATCCATTATCCGACGATCGTTGTCGTCGAAGTGTTGCAAGTCGATTTCAGTGATTTATCAGCATTAGTGAAAATAGTGGCGGTGCGTGACGAGGAGATTCATTTGCCGGAGAAATGTGACGTGCCATTGGAAGAGCTTTATCCTACGATCGCGCAGGAGAACGGTGTCCTGGACATTTACGGAACAGCCAATTGCGTGGATCAATTGCGTTTTTTCTACAGTTATTTGTGGATGCCATGGGACATCGATGACGACGATAACGCGGACTGGATCGCGGCTCATTTGGAGCCGCGGATTCGTTTGTTTTTCGACATGAAGCGTGGTCTGGTGGACAAGGAGACGTGTGATTTGGTGCGTACTCTCGTGCGTGAGGGAAAAGACGTTCGATCGAGGATTGAGCGTTTGGAGGCGGACATAACGGAAGACGATGAGGAGGACGAGGTCGTCGGGGACGACGACAGAAGCGACGACAACGCAATAGACGAAGGAAACGCGTGCACGCTCATGAAGTTGCACCTGAGACTTCAGCAAATAAAAAGCGAAATCGAAGTGCTGGAGAACCCGGCGATGAGAGACTTGATCCGGCGAAGCGGCCGCTCAATCACGTCCGAGAGTAAACGCCGTCGCAGCAGAGGCAGAAAGAGAGAAGCATTTTTCGTTTGGCACGGAGGATCCGCCGACGAGACATTGGAATCCATGAAAAGGGCAAAGCAATACATGAACGATGATACTTTTTTGAAGTTTGTTCATTTTTCATATTACTCCTTTCCTTATTTTAGATTTTTTGCGTTTTATCACTGAGAAGTACGCTCTGGGTCTGGGAGACCCGGAGAGTCAATTGATAATTTTTTTCGGGCGATTGCAACATAAAGATTTCTATGATTCCTCGAGTAATCGTTTGACGGATGATTGTCACAGAGTAACGGGTTGTTTGAGGGAAGCTCTGGACTCTTCGGAGTCGGGCGATATTATTATCATCGGCGATGGAGAACATCGCGTCAGAGGCGCAGCCGGCCTCGAAGAAGGAGGAACTCTCAGGGGCATCGGCAGTTTCGAATCGACGATTATTCGTCCCAAGGAGTCGGAGAGCGGGCCGTCTCTTTTTGACTTTTCTGGCGGAGACGTAAGAACGATTAGACCATTGCTGGGAATCATTAGCAAGAAAAATAGTTTTGAGCGAATTTTTTGTTTCTTTGCTTTTGAAGATCTTGCTGGAAAATGTTTTGCTCGACCTGAACGACCTCCAAGCGGGCGTCCTCGTCAGACAAGGCACCGTAAAAATCGTTGGCTGCAAAATATTCGTCTGTAACAAAAGTTCCGTCAAGCTGGGCGTCGTCGTTCTCGCCCAAGGGAAACTGGTCGCCGAGAACACTGTTTTCTCGGGTCTAGGGACTGCAGTTTCTTTGCACACGGGGGGACAAGCCGTGCTTGAGAATTGTCGGTTCGAGCAGTGCGTGGAAGGCGTGCAAGTACGAAAATTCATTTTTCTTCTCATTAAGAAACATTCTTTTGCTGCTGACGTTTGTCTGAATTTCTATGATTTTTATCAGATGCAGGACGAGGCGCAATTGACCGCGACCAAGTGCAGTTTCTCGGGATTCAAAGAGTACGGAATCCGCATGGAGACGGATAAATATTCGTCGAGTTTGGAGGGAAACGTTGCGTGCCACGAACTCATTTCGAGGATCAAAGAAACGACGATCCACGATTGCACTTTTGAGAACAATGGAAAAGGCGACGTAGCCTTGAGGCCACGCTTGGCGACGGCTCTTTTATCGAAACAGGACAGTGCAATCGAAATGAAAATTTGCTGAAAATTTGTTTCCACTATTTTTATACTATTTTTTCTACATCTTAAAATTTTTTGTAAACTATTAGAATTTTCGTTGTCATTCGAGCTGTCCGAGACTCGATCATCGTTTTATACTTGGACTCGTTACCACGTTGGATTAAAAAATATTCTCGAATTTCCAAAATTATCATGTTTTACTACCCCACCCCATAAACTAAGAATCGAACATTTTCCATCGATCATCTGCGTATTTTCCCCTCTTCTATTTCCCAGCACACACTGTACCTACAAGGTACGTGCTTACCGTGAGGGCAAGATACCAGTACGCGATACAGTCGATAACTCACCGACCGACGGTAAATCGAATTTCTTCGGGTTTTCGTCGTTGTTTCGCGTAAGATGCCGTTAGTCTCGCGACCGCATGTCTCCGCCACATTGTTAACGTCCGCGGTGCAGTGTTTTCGTGTTTTTTTTTCCTGCGAACCTGCGAAGTGTTTACCGTGTTTTCGTGTTTAGTTTTTGTTTCAATGAAAACTGCGACATTTATCGCGAGTGCATTGAAGCGAATCGCTAATATTCCATCTACTACAGTGAGTCTCTTACTTTTGGAATGCTTTCGTAATAATGCTTTTGTTTTTTTCCGATAACTTGGAGCGCGTCGGCACTTTTCCACGCGAAACATAACCTCGAAATACTTAATGGAAATCTATGCTTACATGTTTTTTTCGAACACGCACGTGCTCGGCCTATTTTTCTTATTCGAAATTGATTTTTTTTCTTCGTTTCACACAAAATTTGCATCCGATCCGAACGGGAAACCAAATTTCTGTCTCGGAGTTCAGAAAAAACAACGAATTATCGTTGGCTACAGTCGATTTTCCTGAAACTCATGAAATATAGATGAGAATTTGTGAAAATTGGGAAAAGCGCGACGATCCTAACATCCAATCAATCGTCTAGATTCCTCATCGTTTCTCCGGAGACCCGCGCAAAATAGCACACAAAGACAAAAACTTGGCAAAGATTTTTTTCCTCCCAATTAGAATGGTTGAAATAAAAAATTCAAGAGTCACGGGAAAAGAATTACAAAACGATATTCCCCTGGGCGGTTGGCTTGAAAAATTCAGATCCTAATCACGCGTCGACGCCGAGCGGCTTCGATAATAATTTAGCGTCCAATTGAATTAATTATTGTTGGACGCGCGGCGTTTTCTTGGGAGAATCGTAAATGTCGAGTTTTTTTTATTTCCTTCTTTTGTTTTGTGCACTTTAAGAGACAAATACGTTTGTACGTTTGTGTGAGACTTCTTGCCGGTCTGTTCGCTGCTGCGAGCAACGCTCGGACTCGACCTTACGATGTGCCTCGGCCCATTAAATTTGCGACTGCAATAAAGAGCCGAAAAAATGTATATGTATATAAAAAGACAGAGGCTTGAGTGTGCTATCGTTTCAGATTACGAGGCTCGCAGGAATTCGGGAGAAAAGCACGAAATCATTGAAATTTGTCGCGATGGTTGAGACGAAAACGCCATTGCTTGCCACTGGCAAAATCGACGAACAAACGCAATTTGGCAACGCTCGCGAATTCGAAGCTTCCGACTGTCTTTTCGTCTTCAAGGATACCCAGTCGGATTACGAGGAGCCACCGTCCGACGAGGAGGCAAGTTTTTCCTCATTTTCATCGCCATTATTCCTGCCCAGAGTCTCTACATTTTTTCTGTCGATTTCGCCATCGAAATTGTCGAAAAAAAATTCGCCAATTTTTCCGATCCGTTTGGGAAGTGTCGGCACATTTTTTTCTCGAACTTCCTGGCCACAATTTCGATCTCAAGAAATGAAAATTGCTCCCAATGTTGATGTAAGAAAGAAAAAAAAAAAAAAAAAAATGGCAAACTGGGTCAACAAAGGGATGAGAAAAAAAAAATAATTGTTTCGCTGTTGGAACGATGCAGTAAATAGCGATTAAAAAATACGTGCATACAAATACTCGTATTTATTATGCTCCGTAGAGAAAGTTTGTGGTCGAGTGTGTACTTTATCAGAATTTTCTTAAACAGCTGGCCGTTCTTTTGCCTCCTTTTATAGGCGATATACGTTTTCGTTATTTCTTCCAAGAGCCACCAATGCTCCTCGGAGCTTTCCCTCGAGCGATAAACCTATTAACTAGTATCGCAGTTGACTAAAACTTGAAAAACGTACAATCATCGCCAAAACAGAGTCCGAGACAAAACGTGGAATATCTCATGACGAAAAAATGTTGGAGCAATTAAGCGAGATGTTTTTCAAAGCTGAAGAAGCCAGCTTCATTTTCCGAGCTCAATTTTATTTAAACGATTTTTTTTGCGCCTCGTACGAATTTGCGAAAATTAAAAACCGAAAATCTGCCGAGTAAAAAATGGTAAAATTTTCAAAATTACGTACTGGGCGTAAAAAAAAAGGTAAAAACTTGATTAAAAAAGGAAAATGAAGCTGGATTCGCCCCCTTTAAAAGTCTGCTTGTTAAATTGGTCCACGATTTTTTCCCACCGAGATATTTCATTTTTAGTGGGTGCATAAAATTAAAAAAATCCTCAAACTTTTCGCCGAGACTGTATATTTAATTTCTCGCATTTATCCGTATCGTTGCGCATGCGGTTGTCGAATAATAATGTGCACAAAGGTGGGAGATTATAAATAAAAGGAAAATACTGGATTAGCAGATGGCGAGGAAGTTGGCGCGAACGCTTTCCCCCCCAACGAGCCTCTAAATAATTACACGTATTTATTCATACGAGGCGTTCGACCTTCGCGGTCCTCGTTGCGTTGATAAAAACTCCAAAAAATCATCCATTTTTTTTTGTTAAACGGTCAACTTCCATTTTTTTCAAGTTTTTTTTTCAAGCAAATTTCCGAAAATAATGAATATTCATGAGCATCAATTCCGTTTGGTTAATTGTGAGCCGAGACTTTTGTCCCGAATCCGCGAGTGGATAATGAATTTGTCATTAAATTAGTCCCGGTTAATTGTTAATTTAATTTCTTCGGCATTAACGCGTCGCCTGTGATCAGGGGGATGTCGTGCCACCTGCCGCGCTCGATATATATCAGCCTGGCTCGTTGTTCCGTCGAGGGAAGCGAAAAAAAAAAAATCATTAAAAATGGAAAAATTTGAAAAATCGAAAATTGGAAAATCGTCGTGAACGTGCCACGTGCAGTCTCCGACTTGCGCATTCCGGAGATGTTCCCAATTTGAAATTGCAACGCATATTTTAATGTTTTTTTTCATTAAAAAATGAATTTTTTATTTTCCAGAAAATGTCTTAATTGTTTTTTAACACGTGGCGGAAGGAATTCTTGAAATAATTATCTCGGGGCATGGCTGAGCCTCAACAGGGTGAAACGATCAATCACTCCACCGCGTCAAGGGAACAGACGTTGAGGCAAAAGTGGACGGCGAAGTGAGAGAGCGAGAGAAAAGATTCACAAGCTCCGAGCTAGTCAATGCCGTAAATAAACCCTTGAGCTATATATCTCCTTAATTTTGCCCACTCTCGGCCCTCCAAAGACACAAACCAGACGCTCCGAAATCTCTCCAATCGCGACAAGAATTGTCCATTACCTTTACCCATAAATCCATTTTCAATCGTTCCCCATTTTTCATTTATCCATTTTTGTGCTCATTCATTTTTCTTCTCCACTCTCCTCGAGCCCATTCATCCGGAGAACAGTTCAACTATTTTTTTTCTTCCATTATAAAACTTTCTCGATGAACCGATCGCTCGTTTAGTTGAAAATTTCTACCGGAAACTCACTAATTTCCGTTTATTATTCGTCTCGATCGTAATTTTTAAAATCCGAACAATTTTTCGTTAAAAAATGCAAAAAACTTTGCGACATTTTGAAAAATCGTTGAAGGCTCGAGCACGAGTACGAAATTCCGGCCGGATATTTTAATCCGTGAAAAATTGTTTTGAAAATTGAGCAAACCAATTTTCGCTACCTCAAGAAATTCCTCAATGTCTTGCCCGATTTTTGAAAATATAAAAAAACATTTTTTTCTTTCGTTTGGTGCGAAAAAAAAATTTCTTCTCATTTATTATTTCGACCGAGTCGATCGGGGCCAGGAGGATCAAACGAATCGATGCAGAATTGAGTTTTTTCCGTGTCTCCATTAGTCCGGAAATATATTCGAGATAATTCGTTCGAGATTTTTGCTCGGAGCTTGAAATTCCTTGTTTTTCGTATGACAAAGACTTTGATCTCGTTGCTCATGGAATACTTAATTGTTTGGCTTGAACGTTACTTGCGATTATTCGCTTCGATCTCCCGATTATAAATCCTTCATCTGTTTATATAATCCCGAGCTAATCCAATTCCAGGCGAGACTACGTTTTCCCCAACTTCAAAACGAAATTTCCATTTGTTTTTTTTTTCCCTCAAATATTCAAACTGACAAATGTGCTTGGCCCCGTAACGAAACTTGGTAAATTCGTCGATAAGCTTCGGCTCGACTTGACGTTTCGTCGAGCATTTAGAAAATTAGAGCTTCACAGTCGTCCCGGGCACCAGGAATAATCTTTTTTTGACTCGCTCCAAGTGCCTCTCCCTATATATATATATATATTGCAAATTTTATTGTGCGAAAAAAGTGTAAATAGATATCCCCGTTGGTTTGTTTCTCGGGCTAGGTGGCCCGTTTCTCGATTTCTTCATAATATTCGTTCGCCATTTATATTTATTTTTTATTATTTTTTTGGCGTTTCCGTTCAATGGAACGGATTTTTTTCATGTCCCGAAATTGCTGATTTTTCTCTCTCGCTCTAGTCGTTGAATGTCGAGTCGTGCAGGGTGGTTGAAATTTTGATTAATCGCAAAATAAATCCCAAGATATTTTCGGGCTTGGGATTTATTTAGAAAAAAAAAACAAAAAGTTTGAGTTTAATTTTTGGCCAAGTTTTGAGTTGCCGGTCTATTATTAATCGAGGCTTCAATTCAATTTTTTTCAAATTCATTTATTTTCTCACGTTATCCGTTGCGTAACGCATCCGAGTGGATTTTAAAAACTCTTTTTTCATTTCTTTCTTGTTTTTTGTGTTTTTTTCTTTCCTCTCGAGTAAATTCAAAAAAATCCTCAACGTCATGAAAACTTTCTATTTTTTTAATCCCATTTTCTCTCACGAACGTGGCACGGAATTACGTAAGCAAATGAAATAGCGAATAAACGCGATCCTCGTCGAATAATTATTCCCCCAAGCCTCACAACTTTCAATTATATTCATCGCGATTGCAATTTCGACTATTATTTTTCTTCAATTTCTTTCGCAACGATAATTATCTCCTCGTATTCGTGACCGTTGTGTCCCACAACAACAATCTTTCAAATCCTCCTGCAAATTCAATTTTCTTTCTTTTCTCAACCCGTACACGAATTTCATAAAACATTGAGGAATTTATATCTCGCCCCGTGCTCCTCCATCACGATCTCACAACTTTTTTCTTCTCTCCCCCCCTCCAACTCTCTGTCAATTACGAAAATCGTCAGCATCACGAATCCTCACGATGTTCACTATTCACACTGGCAATTCGGTACGATTGCCAGAGAAATAAGAAAAGAAAAATTTTGAAAAAAAAAAAAAAATATAAAAATATGAGAATAAAATTGAAAAATAGCAAAATGAAGAAATAAAAAAAGCATAAAATTGATGACCCATTGAAATTTTTTGAATGAGGCTGCTAATGGGGCTTGAATTTATTCAACAGACGTGCCGATGCTCGAAATTTCGAAGGAAATCGATCGTAAAATTTCATGCAATTCGACATTTCGGAATAACTTTTGCTTGGTCAACGATTTTCACGCTTTGTTAGAGGCTCTTTGAGATTTCCACGAATCTTTTAAATCATTCCATTTCGCATTGTCGATTTGAAAATAAATGATTACCTCGTATTTCTTCGATTCGATAATAATTGGAAGTTTTTTAATCTCTCGGTAGTCGACTATGGGGCGATTGGATTTGCGTTGATTAACGGATTGTCGGAGGCGCGGAAAGGGGAACATGTAATACGATCGAGAGGCACTTGGAGATAATTTCGACGCGCGCATTGTCTTCCGCCCCGAGACGGCCTCTCAAAGCTGCATCGGAATCTTGTCGCGATTCGCCGTGTTCGCCGCTGGTTGATTCGCACCTCAACGTGTACAGTCCCGTACAAAAGGGTATTCCATAAAATTTCATTTATTCGTCTGCTCAAAAAATGGAAAATTCAATGAAAAATCCGCTGGATGCCTCTAAAAATTTGGATGTTTTTAAAAATTTTCTATACCCCCTGCCCAGGTCCCGAATTATCTTTTCAACGATATTTTGAAAAAGAGAAATTTCCATGTCTTTCCATTAGCACGTCGCAGTAAAGTTTAAACTTGGTAATTGATCGTATAAAATTAGCAAATGTGTGGATTATACGCGAGGCTTGTGTATTTTGGCGAGGTCATTCGTCAGATTAGATATGACGCAATTATATTTAGCACTCCGGCGACGAAAAATGAGGAAAAACGTAACGATTATGCTTCTTCCGCCGATTTGTCCAGCCGATCGCGTCCATCACGCTGTTACATATGCTCGAGTTTCTTGCACCGAGTCAAAGTCTCCCAAACTCCAATAATAATTTGTCATAATCGCGGGTACAACTTTGTCGCCCGTTTAAAAAATTTTGTTTTTTTTCTTCCAATTCGAAAATTTGCCACGTGGTTTTTTATAACGACCAGGGCATGGGGAGCTCAGTTATGTTTGCTCATACAATATTTCGTACAAGAGTCACATATATATTGATATTTATCGATTGGTTAGTCGTTTGTGACGTTTTATATATTGCGGTGGTTGCATGGCATATTTCTCGGGATGCAGAGTGTGCCACGAGCATACTCGAGCACCTAGAGTTTATAATTATCTCACAGAGTCGAGACGTTCTCTTCTTCTTCTTCTTCTTCTTCTCCTTCTTCTGACTCTTGTTCGTCTTTCGAGCTCTCCTCTGTCTCAAAGTCTTCGTCGTGCCTTCATGGATTTCGGTTATGTTTGCCTGTGCCAATGTCTGTGTGTCTTAGCATCGTTCATGTCGGATGGTAAAACACGTCGACGTTATATCCTCGAGATAGACGCTTGTTCCTTCGACCGAAAATACTATTTCGGTATACTAACCCCGTCTTATTAGAACGCTTGCAAGTTGAGACTTTGAACGTTAGAACTTTGCCATCACTCTCCTCGTATTTTCTCTTCCATTCCGTTTGCTTTTTCTTCGGATTTCCACTCTTTTTTCATTCTCTTTCATTTTTTTTCTATTGCTCCTCGAGTTTGCATCGTTTCGAATGCCTCTCGAGAATCATCCAAGCGTAAATTTCATTCATATTTTTATAGTTTTTCAAAACATATGGAACATTTTCGTTCTCGCTGCTTTGGAAAATTTATAAACGATTATGGCAAATGAAAAAAAACGGTGAAAAATCATTTTTTCACAATATTTTCGAATTTTCAAAATTTTCGATTTTACCCAACCTTTTTTTTTTCATTCCGCTCCCTTTTGTCAACTCTAATGAGAATATTTTTAGTTTTCACAAAAAATCGGCAATTATCGGTTTTGAAATTTGGAATACCGAAAAGGGGCGATGAGAAATGAAGAAAACTTGAAAAACTATTTTTCGACAATATTTTCAAAGGAATATTGCCCAATTTTTCCAATTTTTCATTTTACCCTATTTTTTTTTCATCCCTCTCTCTCTCTCTCTCTCGTCAACTTTTATAACGATCCGTTGAATTCTCGTGGTGTCTATCAGCACGTGTATCTCTGATCCAAAGATAAAACGTGTACAGCATCAGCTCAAGGAGTTGCGAGAGCCAAAAGCATCCTCAGTGAATTTCGATTATCGTTGCTCTGTTAAAAAAACAAAAACTTTCCTTTCCAAAGTTCGAAAATGTTTAGTCCAATTAACGAGGCTAACAATCGTGATTTTAGAAAAACATTTTAATTTCAGTTTCTCCTAACGAGACCAAATATTTTTTTCAAAAAAACAAGAAGAAAAAAAAAGCCTAGGGTCCCCCAGACCCATGTGTGTCTACCAACGGTTAATCAACATTTTTTCCAGATTTTTTATCATTTTTTGGGAAAAGCATGCGAATGCATTATTTGTTTTTCATCGGGAGAGATGAAAAGGGAGTCTAGCAAAGTTGCATACAAAGAGCCGAGACGAAAAACATAAACGTCTATTTAACGATTTCGTAAAGCGTCTTTCTAACGAGACGAGAGATCGGTTGATGACTCTAGGATGGCATAGGACGAGGATGATAGAGATACGATTTGCTTAATTTTAGCAACTGTACTGGAGGTTTAATATTTAGTCGAGCAATATAAACGGGGGGAAGAACGACTGTGCCACGACTTGATGGTGGAGAGGGGGGGGGGGTTAGTTATTTCGGTGCCTAAGCTCTTTGGCCTGCTTCAAGCATAAATATATATATTTATATTTGCATTTAGTGTATTTGCGGTGCCAAGAGTTTTTGCCACATTGCTCTGTGACAAAGCCACTTTGTTCCTCCGTCGTCCTCCTCCGATATTGTCACTACCATTCCCTAAAAAAATAACCAACAAAAGACACACACACAACACACACGAGCAATGTTCTCGACTTGTCGCCTACTCCCTGTCCTCGTATAAAGATCACGAGGACGTCAGGCAAACGTGATTCTTGTTTTTTTTTTTCCCTTTATCTCGGCCTGTCGCTCCGTGGGAATAAAATTTTTGTCCATTTTTTACGATAAATCGACTTGTTCGTTTAGTTTACATTTTTGGACGTCTCGTTCACGACTCCGGGAATGCTCCAATTGAAAATTTGGTGAAAATCCATTTTTTCGATAGTCGATTATTTTTATATATTATTTTTTAACCCTTTTTCTTGTTATGATGGGAAAAACAAAAAAATTTGATGGCCAATTTCGAGGCTTTTAAGATTCTACGAAATTTTAAGTGGACCACATTCCTTTTGAGATTGCACGAGAATAGCCATTATCTCTAAAAGCCCCGGCCTCTCGAATTCTCTTAGTTCCGAGCACTTGATTCGTCCAAATAAAAACAAATCCACAATCTCGTTACGTCTATTTTTTGCACAATTTTTTCGTTCGCTTTTAGTAAAACGACAAATCAATTTATTTCTACATATTTAGGCCTAAACATTTTTCGTTTTTCATTGAAAATTCGTTGCTTTTTTTTTTTTTTTTTTTTTTTTTTTTTTTTTTAATTTTATTTTTTTTTTTTTTTTTTTTTTGTTTTTTTTTTCTTTTTTTCTTTTTTCCTTTTTTTTTTTTGGTGGTTGCTGCAACGAGAGAGAATTGTGAAATTGTGGCAACGGATAATTTACGAGAGAAGCCCCAGACCGTGTATGCGACCAACTATTTTGTCATTTATTATCGTACGACTAGACTCGTGTGATGCCTTCAATGTTCCTAAGCTCCGACGACTTTCCATTTCCTTGAAAAAAAAATAAAATAAAATAAAATAAAATACGAAAAAAAAAATCGACAGGTTCCATTTGAATTTATCGTTTTTTCATCCACCAAAAAATTGCTTATCCGTTCGAAAAGAAAAAAAAATAATGAAAAATCGTGTTTTTTGGAAAAAAATCAAGTTCCAATTTGAATTAGAAGGATAAAAAAGATTGGAGGGTAATTTGGTGTGGACGCCTGGGGTAAATGATTTATGCGAGGCTCGCTCAACCATCCTTCAATTCCTATTGTCTTCCATATCCGTGGCTTTTCACGTAGGACAAGCTTTGTACGTGATATCTCGAACGAGCTGTCTCTTGTCGAGAGCCAAAATTCCACGTGTACTGTTTGACGTTTGGCGAAGCATCGAACCGCGTGAATCTCTCACGGACACACGCTCCCAACCTTTTACATGCATGCATATACAAAACACTCGATTTTCTAACTTCCGGCACAATCTCGCTGTCCACTTTCATATGAGAGGAAAATTTGTACACAATTTTCCATATTTCTTACATCTAGAACGTTCTGGCCTTTGATTTATTAATATTTATATTTATTTCTATTTTTCGACTACTTTTGAAAATTATCATTTTTATCGCCGGAACAAAAATTTTGAAATTTTTTTTCATTTTTGGGGCATCACGAAGCAAGGTAGAAGAATAAAAATAGAGTTGAAACTTTTTCCAGTCCCTTATGGATTTTTATTTTTATTTTATACGTTAGTTTTATTGGTGCGATGGACGTGCTTATTTCCGATGCAAACTCGGTCATTTTTGCGCCCGGCAATGCACGGGGAAGTGCATTGCGGTTACAGGGGAAAAAAAGGAATATTCTCCGTCGTTACTATTCCCTGCAGTCACGAGTACCCCTACGCGTCCTCCATATCGCAATGCCCCCTCCCCCTCCCCCTCCCCTCCCCTCTCCCCCTCGACCTGATGCCACCATTTTTTTTCCCACTATTTCGTTGGTAGGAAAATTTTTTTCTCCAGTTTTTATTTCTCCATTGAATGCACAGGTCGATTCTCGATGGACGTTGCACTCCATTTTGCGGGGAGTGCCACGTTTCTGTGTGTTGTGCAGACGTGGACGCGTTTTTTCTTTTTTTTTTTTTTTTCCTTTTAATTTTTTCACAGACTCGCAATATTTTTTGTCCCCCATCGTATTCGCTGCAAAAAGGGGCTCGATTTTTCTTTCAAAACATTTTCCTCTTTGCTCCGCCCTCGCTAATTAATAATTATAATTACGACTTGGATTATAAGAAGAAATCATTATAAATAATAATTTGTCGAATTTTCGTCGACTGGAAAAAATTATTCAAATAAAATGACGAATCTGTGCGCGCCTTCGGCTGCACTTTTTTTTCACCACAGATCGATATTGTGCACGGGCTGAATATGCGAAAGCCCCAAAGCGTTACGTATGCAATATCCGTCGATCGATTTTCGGTCCGGTTTATTGATAATACGCTGCCCCCCCCCCCCCCTCCCCCCCCTCCTCCTCTCGCCGCCCTTCGCTTCCTGGAGTTTGCTGTCTCGCGGTTCAGCCTTGCGAATTTGTTCCAACCTTTATTCGTATCTATATCCCTCGTGGACCACCAACTGGCCTGGCACGAATTTGGACCTCTCCTCATTTTTTTTTTAGTTTTTTTTTTCAATTTTCTGATTTTTTTTGAAAATTGAATTTTTTTCTTCTTCATTTTTTGGACATGTCGATTCCATCTCGGAATATTTCTTTCCGGAATTTTCTAGCGTACTTGTATTTTTTATCGGCCTGTTTGGTGATAATTGAAAAAAAATTGAATCCATTTGTTGAGTCGAATATTTAGTTGAGGGTTTAGTGTCAATAAAAGTTACACCGGGTCGAACAATAAAGTTAATTGCCAGAGGCGTAAACGCTAAAGGTTGACTGGTTGGTCCATATTGCAACGAGCCTTTAACGTTACACGTGCTCGCCCGGGTGAAAGTGTCTCTCGATGACGCGCAACGAGTTGCGCTCCAGCGACTCCCCGAGATCGAGTTTTTTTCCAATTTTTTTTCCATTTTTTTTTCCTCTCGTAGTATCCACCATGTGTGTACACAAATGCACGTGTGAACAGACGTGGATACGTAATATTTGTAATCCTTTTTTGAGTTTGAACGACCAAAATTATTCACGTGATTTTTCTCTCCATTAAGAGCCATTAACTATTTGTTCATCCTCATCAGCCTCGAGGAACACGTGCCACAGCTGTGAGACTTTCCATCTGGCGGCTCTTGCTCTCCTCGTGAGTCGAGAGAGCGAAAAAAATGACGTAACCCCCAAAATCCCTCGGGAGCAGTAGCGAGAAATGAGCTAAAGACTTGTCGAGCACGATTTTTTTTTTCATTTTTTTTTCCAATTAATTTAATGTAATAAAGAAAAAAAAAAAAAAAAAAAGACGCCATTGATTGATGGATTGTTTTGAATGACAATGAATGACAACTGAGGTGAATCTTTCTAAATTTTGTTTCAAGCCCCACATCAGGGATCACTATTTTTGATCTTTGTCTGGTGCCTGCACACCCCCAAGACTATTTCTCGTCGGTCGAAATGTTTCGTCAACACGTCAAATTTCAACGGGAAGAAAAAAGGAAGGGACAGAGAAAGAGAACTGTGCAAAGCCGTCAGAGCTACGCCTGACGAATCGTGAGTTACGGTTCTCCTAAGATCGATCTATTTTGAGAGGATAGCAGCTCTGCTGGTTCGAGACCCCCTCCCAATTCTTGCCTCCCGGACATGAGAAAACTCGAGAGCTCCGAGGAACAAGCTTGCCGGACTTCAATCCAGCCTAGTTTTCGCGCTAAACTACTCGAAACTCTGATTTATTAACTGCTGTTTAGGTTTATTAACTTCTGGCACTGGCTAGTTGTTGGAATCTGTGGTATACCCCTATAAACATGAATTCTCGCGCTCGCGAAATAGACTTGTATTACTAAATCATTCAGAGTCACTCCGAGGCTTTTATTCATCGATCAGATCTCATCCAAAAAGAAGAAACTATTAAGGAGCCATAGGAATAGCTTGGAAGTGATGGTTTTTCTGGCACTTGAAACGCATGTGCCCCATACTGTGATAGGACCTCTTGGAAGGTAGTAATTGCGGGCGACAGGTCACCAATCCAATTGAAGAAGACATTAAGATGTTCAAGTGGTTATGCAGTAACCTAAACTTCCTGACTTGATTGGCTTGTCCTCGGCAATCTAAAGCCCTCGGGGTCATTTGTCAAGTGCGAGGAAAGTATGTAAACCCCGTCAAAACCTCAATCCTTGGAAAATTTAACAACGCGCCCTACTTGGATTCATTTTAGTCGAAGCGGAGTTGCCTTGGGCAGCCTTTTGCTCAGCCCCGCGAGCCTATTTTCGTCGTGAGAGACATGTGTACACGTGGTGTGAAGTTTTAAGTCGGTGGAAAACAAACCGGGCGCTTGGAATAACGGACAATAACTTTACTTACTCGGGAGTACGGGTTGCCGATGCACTTGTGTCGCCATCGAGCCTGCCGGCTCACACGGACACCAACAAGACAAAGCATCTCTCCTTTTCTCCTATTTTCCACGGTTTCACCGCCTCATCATCCATTCTCTGTGCTCTTATGCGCGCATCTCCTTACTTTCTCTTCTCATGTGCATTCTCTACCATCCTCATCCAACACGAGACAGATCTCGGTTCCGTAATACCACATCCATTCCTAGTCTATGTACGTGACGTACAGTCAGTCCACAAATTTATACTGTGGAAATGCACAAGGGGTACTATGTAAAAAATTTTGCAGTCCTTCTCGCTTCTTATCTATTGAAGAATCGTCTAAACTGCTAGAACAAGTGGGTACTGGATCTGGGAAGATGACATCCGCGTCTATATATCTTTCATAGGATTGAGGTAGACTGTGGGCTTCTCCCGAAGTGCCGCTTGCAGCACGCAAAGTTCGTCCAGCGATGCTTCATTCATTGATACGCGATCCTAATGTTGCTCCAAAGAGACCAAATGGCAAGAAGAAAATTTTATCATTGGTCAATCATGGGAGGTAGTAGTGGATGTTCTACTTTTGGGACACTCTGTACGTAGAAAGGGGAGCATTTGTACAGTGTTCCTTTAATATACTCTAGTAGCCTGAGTCTCCCCTCTCTGCCGCGTTCCATACCACCATTCCGTTTCATCTACTCACCGAATACGTTGAACCAAAGCGTCTATAGCTGGGCAATCCCTTTAGCTGTACACGCATACACATGGAGATACCGTATGACTACGCCAACTCGTTCCTCATCGTCTTTATTCGTCTCCGCTATACAAAATCGGCCAAAAGCACGCTTCTGTGATGCTGCCGGTCCAGCATCACAGCCCAATATGACCGTCTACACTGTGTTCCTCTTTCGCTTCACTCCGGCCAATTTTCGTTCCGCCGCATTTGTCTTACTTACCAATTGCCGAGTGTACCGGTACGGCAACGCTCTTAGAAAAGCTTCTTTTGCAATCTCTTCCATTGCTCGCTCAGTTCAGGCCACGCTTGATCATCTTTGGTGTCTCCGGATACCTTCGTGTCACAGACTTCTCTTCAGCCACGTGATCTTTCCTCGAAGAGTTGTTAGTCTCGTGGCACCTGTCGGTGGGCAGTCTGGAAAGTCGAATTGGTATAATTAGAGGCATCTTTTGCCATTCGCCTTCCGCATACTTGAGGTTAGTTTAACTGCATTAGAGGTATGCGTTGACACGAGCAGACCAGCCAGACCCGTCGGTTCGCTTTACCTTCAAAACTGGACCACCGAGCACATATATCCTGATCCCTAGCGTTCGACAATGCTCTGGTAAATGCGTCCCTTCCAACAGCCTCGATAAGCTTAATAGAACGCCACGTTTCCCGCGCTGCATAGTGGATTACGATAGCAACGGAGTGTCGAATGATTGCATTGATGCGAACCCTGCTGACCCCGGCCTATCAATTCTCCTGGAACACTCGGTCGGCTGGCTTTGCGTGCGTAACATCGACTCAAATGGAAATACTAAACGCTCCGAGGCCAATGCGAACGGCATGAATGCCACTAAGTGTGCTAGTCCACTAACCCCTGTTTGGTACTCGCACTGGACCATGCTCAATAGAAGTGGTTTACGATTAACACTTTCACCATTCGCGCAGGTGTTGTCTTCGGAGGTATACCAACTTGGATGGCATAGTTATCCATTTTTAGGAGGCTGCAGCTCCACTTGAATCGCTTTATGGCCGAGCCACCGGTTGTCCCATAGCAGGACAAACTAATTTCAACACGCATCTATTGAGCGAGGATTAGCTCCTTTCCAGCAGAGGTTTATCGAGTGGCCCATAAAGTGAAAGAGCCCAATGGAAGGAGCAACTACCACTGGGGGGGGTATATGTTTAAAATTTAATCTCATCAACATAAGCTGCGCGAAGGGTTAAGACGACTCGAAAGTCTGGTTGAAAAGTTTTCGCCTGCTTGAGTTAACCCCCAGGCGCCAAGAAGATCAACAACGCGTCAACACACGCAGATGTTTATCCCGAGGAAGCATACATCATTCGATGGGACAAGAACATTGAAGGCAAAGTAGGCGAGTGTACGAAAGCCAAGAAGAGATAGTTCCGGAAAGAAGCTTGGCGCGCGGAAGCTTCGAGTACAGGGTGATGCAGCGGGGCTTCGAGCAAGGGCGGTTTGGGGGACGCAACGCCACCGGGGAAAGAAAGATGGGCAAGCAGATGCGACACGAAAGACATCTCTGACGTTTGTCCTCGCTACGACTTATCCCAACCGCGATCTCTGTCGAGCTCTGGCTCTATCCACCTCGTGCCTCGTTGGGGGTTATGTCTGTGCGACCGCGGTAGCTGGCTTGTGTTCTTTTCTCAACGGCTTTATACATACGGCTGCTCCTAGGCTTGGGGTCGACCGAGCCGACTTCTCCAAATTCAATGTTCTGCATTGCGGTAAAAGATACCGAATTGTTCGTGAGAGTGTCGGGAGACACCAACGCAAGGCCTAAACCCATTTGGACTAGCGTGTGGCCTCTATCTTTGTACATTTTGCCGGTAACGCGCCGATGGCGGCGTAGCTTGCCGTTACGGGCCATCCGCACTCGTATTTCACCGGGAGCCTCCAAAGCTCGCTAACTCGGCAAACCAGCCAGCCAGGCTTCCTTCGGACTATCCGTTGCTATCTAGGGCTAGACCAGGGACGACCGGAAATACTCATGTGGTATCGCGAATCCATCACGCCTGCACGGAGCCCCCATTTCCGTTTCTCTCTGCGCCATAACCCTCTCATTCACAACGCTCTCATCTTCCCCAGAGTTTGCATGTCGCTGCTACCCCATTCTCGTGTGACAACTTGTGCCATACCTAACCTCAAAACTCCTTCATAAGTTCATTCATTCGTGGTAGCTATGTTGAATCAAATATGTAAACCCAGACCATTGGTGGAGCTTTTGAGGTTCGTCATTTTCATTCAGGACGTGGTGCCTCATTCCGAAACACAAAATGGTCACTTTAAGAATAGACATTTGAGGTGGACATGCCTTCCAAACTCTTAATGCGATTTGCTGCTATTGCAGAAGGTATCCTTTAAAAAGTGCTGAAATAGGACCCCTGGTAAAAATGGTCTAAATTTGTAAATAACCCATAATGCGATTCGCTGCTATTTCAGAAAGGTATCCTATGAAAAGTGTTGCAAATAGGACCCCTAGTAAAAATAGTCTAAATTCGTAGAAAAAATTCAAAATGCGATTTGGTGCTATCGCAGAAGGTATCCCATAAAAAGTGCTTCACATAGGACCCCCTGTAAAAATAGTCCAAATTCGTAAAAAAATGCGTTTTTTTTGCTTTTTATAATACCTCATGGTAATGCCGTGCAGACGGTGGCCTAGAAATAAAAAAAAAGTCCACATTGAAGGAGTCACTACGACTCGGTATGTCGTGCGTTTTGATCCAATTTTTTGATTTCTCGGCGCGTCAGTCGCTCTGGATATAAGCAATGACAGGAATCGCGTGTCGCACAAGCTTAATATGTGTACCAGGCCTCGTGGGGGTCTCTCTGATACCGAAATCCCTAAGTATGAAGCACCTCCGCAGCCGTACACAACACACCGCGTGTCTGCCTTTCACAATTCGATCGTAACTCTCCTTTCAGAATTCTTTTCTCATATCGAGTCACGGCAGATGTTGAGATTTTTTTTTGTGCACAAAAAAAGTTAAAAAAATCGCAATTTTCCATATTGCAAAATTAAATGACGATTTTTTAAAAATGCAAAATTTTTTTTCAACTTTTATTCTTTTTCAAAGATTTACCACGTGAATTCCAACTTTATCGCGCGCGCACGCTTACAAATCCGTCTCGCGCGTCTTTCACGCGGCATTATTCGGCACGGGGTTTTCACACGAGCGTCGGAATAACGCCCGACGGTAAATAATCCGGTAGGCGTTTTCTACCTCCTACCTTTCCATTTATCCAACAATTTATCCACGTGTGGGTGTCAGTCTGTGTGCGTGGAAAATGCACAAACGCTGAGACGCGCCTCGGTCGACGTCTCTTCTCGCGCGGTGGGATTCGCAATCACGCTCTATATGCGGTTACTTTCGTCCCTCTGCCTTCGCTGCCGCTCGTCTGACGCGACGACGACAGCTGCTTTCCTACCTCTCTTTCCCACCTCCTAGAATTTCATCACTTTGCCATCATTTCGACCAAAACGAATTAATAACAAAAAATTTCATTCCGCAAATGTAAAAAAAAAAAAAAGTTTTCCCCTCCCTTCTCCATGCAGGAGTGCCTTAATTTTTTATTTTACGGAAAAATTGCGAACGATCGCCAAAAAAAATTCTGCGGTTAAATCTTTTGGAAAAAAAAATAGAAAATAAAAAATAAAAAATTCCTCGATGCTCGTCCGCTTAATGAATGATACCTCTTGAAAAATAGGAGACGCAACACTAATTGCGTTATTCCGAGACTATTTTATGGGGGACCTTAGGCGAAGCGTGCAAGTTAATCGGGCGTGATTAGCCGGCATTAATTGATAGCGTGTGTCCGCGAGTACGAATGTGTGAGAGAGCGAGAAAGAGGATCCCAAGTTTCGTCGAGACTTTGCCGTTTTATGCCAAATAGCGTGGAGTCGACGATGCGGCAAAATGCGATTGTCGTCTCGGTAGAAACTTTGTAATTATCAAATGATTCCGTGGAAATTACAAACGATTTTTTTCGTCATTTATTTTTGCACTAATTTGCACTGGAAAAAAAAAATTAAACCTTAAAATTCAAAAAAATTAATTTAAATTTTGTTGTTGTTGATGTTTTTTTTTTTTTTTCGTTTCGATAAAAAAGAAAAAATGTTGGGCGTATCGGAGGCACGAAAATGTCTAAAATTCCGTTGGTGTACACTTATTATAGTGGCCAGTGTACAAAGGGGCATGAGCCACACAAATATCCGGGAGAGCGAGAAAAGCAAAAGATCGAGCTTGACGTTAATTGATGGTTGAACGATGCCAAGCAACGCATTTGGAACGCTGGTCCACTTAATTGTCTATTTCGGTTTTATTTATTTATTTTATCCTGTCTCTTAGCTCTGTCTCGCGGATTCTCACTGTCCGCGACATGCCAATCTTCTCCTCGGGGATCGATTAATTTCCCAAATCTCGTTGTTTCCCATTTTTTTTTTTTTTTTTTTTTTTTTTTTTTTTTTTTTTTTTTTTTTTTTTTTTTTTTTTTTTTTTTTTTTTTTTTTTTTTTGTGACCTAAAGACAATTTTGGTTTTCTGCTCGTGTAGCAAAGCCGTCGGGAGAATAACATTTTTTGCAGACTCTGATTAAGCAGGCGAAAGAGACCGAGAAGTGAAATGTGTAAAAAAGAAATGTCCTTGATCCTCGGACCATTTAAATTGGCACTCCGAAGGATGAAGAAAAAAATGGTGATTCAGCGAATCGAGATTTCCCGCGATTAAATTAATTATTCATGATTAATTATTTGAATTAATTAAAATTTATTCCTTCATTGATTAATGAATAAACAAATTAATTCCAAATTGAATGAAATCAATTTTAATGAACAAATAAATTAATATTAATATTTTGATAATTAATAAATTAATTAAACACCAAAATGATGAAAAAAAAAAAAAAATAATAATAATTGAAAATTGATGGGATTTGATTAAGGAGAAAATTCGTTAAGAATCGAGCTGGGTTTTCCTCGGCAACAAGAACGTTTTATTTTCCATATAAATAAACGAGTAAACGAAATTTTAATGACGCGAAGCTTTGGTCGATATTTAATTATTGGAGAAATAGTAGCGGCAGTCCTTCGTCTTTCTTCGATATTACACGTTCTGTTTACACAATCTCTAAACTCGTCAACCTGCATTACGAATGAAACACAAAGAGAGCGAGAATTTCTGTCAGACATGTGACACTTGCTCGAAGCTTTCACGCTCCCCTTTCCCCCTTTCCTTCGTCCCTTTCACCGCGTGGATCAAATCCTCCCTCCCTCCACGTTTCCCCTGTTTCGTTATGCGCTGTAAACAGTTGCGAAAGTCCGAATGAAAATCAACGCCAGTCAAACTCCCTACTATACTCTTCCTCATCATTGTTACGCATCCCAAACAAAAGATGAAAATGTGAAAATTCATCTCTCTTCCATTTTTCAATTGAAAATGCATTTTTTTTTTTTCAATTTTTTTTCTTCCTTCAAATAATTTAATTTGAGAATAATTAATTAAATATTTCAATTAATTTTATATTTTATTTAAAATAAGAATATAAATAAAAAAATAAAAAATAATTAAATAAAAATAAGATTATTTAAATAATTGAATAATTGAGCAAATTAAATTTATTTCTCGTTTATTTTAAATCTCGTAAATATGTAAATGTTTATATGAACTCGGATGAGAATTTGTTTTTTGTTGGAAAGAGAATTAGATTTATTATAGGCACATGGAGTGAGGGAGGTCACGCGCCGTTTTCGTTTTTTTATGTTCGTCTCTCTGTCTTGTGGGTTCGCGCGGCGTTGTCGCGCGGGGTGAATAGGTTGCGCGCGCAGGTGCCCCGCCATGTGCTCTGGCGCGTGGAGCCGCATCGGCTCGCGGCAGTTCAGTCGTCGCGGCGCGCTCGTAGCGTGCACGTCGGACAGAGGAGTTTATCGGGTGCTCCGCGCGTAATCGCGATATCAAAAATCCTTATCAAACAAATAAATAAATCTGCGAAAGAAAAATCTTAACCGTGACGAAAAAATCGATTGCTCGAAAAAATCGTGTTTCGGAGTGTGAAAAAAATAATTCGATTTAAAAAAATCAAAAAAAAAAATGAAACTCAATTATTCATTAATTCCGTGTCGATAATTGAGCGATATGAGGAAGTTTCCATCTCAAGGTCACGACCCTTCGACGCGAAAAGTCGAGAAAAAAAAAGAATAGTACGAAAAAAAATTCGGGACGAGAGTAAAAATCGTCGTGAAAATAGTTGAGAGTTTTTCTCTCGTGAATCATCATTCTAATTGTGAATAATTAAATGTTATTTTAATTGTGACACTTTCGAGGATAAAGTTGAGAGTTCCGGGTCTCGTTCCAAATGCCAAGGTGATATATCGCCCGAGCATATTGCACCGATTCCAATTGACCAATTCCCCCCTCCCCCCTCCCCCCCCCACCCTATCACCATATCAAAAGTTTTTCTCCACGACTCGAAGGAAAAACAATTATCTCCATCACGAGATAAAACTTTGTGCGATAAAAAAGCATAAAAAATGAAATAATAAATAAACGCTGTGATCAACATAATACGCGTGTCAATTATTCTTCGACTCGATACGCTCCGTTACGAAAAAAACAAAACGAATAATTCATAGTATGTAATTAGAGAAAAATCCATAATTACTGTATCGAGGACTCGATCGTTTTTTCACTTTGTATAGCTTTTTTTTTTCCTCCTCCTCGGATTTCGTGATGAAAAAAATTCCCCATAAATTGAAAATAATAAAAATTCAATAATCAATAAATCGATCGACAAAAAATCGATTAATCGAAAAAAAGTTTTGTTCTTCTTTCTCTTTTTCTTTTTTTTTTTTTTCGAATAAAAAATAAAAATCGTTCCTCGAGCCTGTGAAAAGTGATTATTCAACTGGGTGGGAGGAAAAAATACGAGGATGCATCATACCGCACCTTGGTATTTGCCCTGGGGCTTGAAACTCGTTCCTCTGCCAATACCGCCTGGACATCCGGCTTCCGGTATCCCCAATCCCGCGGGTCTGCATCTTCTTGCACCGCTGCCTGGTATTTACGCTCCGGAACCTCGAAAGGTACGAGAATTCATCTCGAAACCATCTTTAGCCCTTTGACTATGATTCTCGACAATTTTATCCGCTTTTTTCCATTTTTTATTTTTTTTCTTATTGAAAAATTGAAATTTTAATTTTCACGAAAAATTCAAAATTCGAAATTGAAAATGTTTAATTTCGCAATTTCGAACATTTAAATTTCCAAATTTGAGTTTTTATTCGACTTATTCGAAATTTGAGTTTTAAAGTGGCCAAAAATTCGAGTTCATGATGACATTTTGTATTTCGCTCGACAACCAAGTGGATACCGAAATCTCAGGGTTACGAGTTGTTTCCTTTGTTTTTTCGACGGTTTAACAAATTCGATGAAAAAAAATCTTTTCGTCCTTCGATAACTTTTTTTTGCGCATTTTATTGCGCACCGTTGATCGAGAAATAGGGGAAGAAAAAAAATGGAATGTGAATTCTCTTTGATTCTCACGACTCGTCAAGGTTTTTTCTCCAACACTGACGTTGCGTTTTGTTGGATACAAAAAAAAAGCAAACGAATCGTCCTCGTGACGCAGGACGAGCCTTTCCACAAGGAAAGCATAAATCTCTCGCCTTTATAGAGCGCCCAACAACAGTTTGTTCGTCACCATCCCCGAATATTTAAATAATTTTATTATTTTATTTTTTTTCAATTTTTCGTTTATCTCGAAAAACCACAATTTTTCGTGGACCCGAAAAAAAAAATGAGACCAATAACTTTGGACAGAGAAATATGTGACTGGAAATAGGGCGGGCAAGCATCGAGACTAACGAATAAAGTCATCCGATCATTTTTCCTCGGCCCAATAAATGTAAACACCAACTTTCCATAGCCGAGAAAGACGAAAAAATAGCAAATTGACCTTTTCGACTGTCAGATCGATGATTCATCAATAAATGGTCGCCAAATCTCCAATTTTTTTTTCTTTTTCTCCATTATCCAACTTATCGGCTCGTGATTAATCGAGCTTATTCGTCGACGCTACTTACCGAGCGTGTCGTCGCTTCTCCAGCATCGAAATCTCTCATATTCCTTGCGACCAATCCCCACGGATTGACACTTTTGTTTAAACAATCACTCACAACAATGGTAAACATATATTTTTCATCAACAATGACATTACGAATATTATGATTATTTTTAATAAATTTTAACAACAAATAATAAATAGCGACACGGATAATAATTTTATCAATTAATTTTTTTCTTCTTTTATTATTATTATTATTTATTAATGAAATTTATAGTTAACAATAATGGTAATTATAAGCGTTATTATTGTTATTGTTATTTTCAAGGATCGCCCGAATCGAAAAATCACAACAAATTTTAATCAACATTTGTATTTATTGAAAAATTATTTTTATTTTTTATTTAAAAAATTGGTGCTTAATATTAATCTTGAATGTTTGATAAACAAGTACATGCATATTATTATCATTATTATTGGTCACGGTTGACATGAAATAAATGGGGAATGCGTCATCCTACGATTATGCCTTTAGCGGATGAAGATGAGATCGCGGCTTTGACCTTCCCCGGAGCGATGCATATATTTCTTTCCAGTCGGTATGTTAATTACGAGTTATTGAAAGAGCAATAAAATATGGTGAATCCTTCACAAGGTATTGGAATATAAAAATGATTTGTAATCAAGCAAACGGCAGCGATTCATTATTATTTATATTTCTTTTTTTAAATTATTTAAATTATTCATTCGTGAAATTTGTTGCTAACAATAATGCTAAAAATTTTGTTATTTTCATTCATCAAACCCATGCAAATTTTCGTCACTATTTATTTATTATTTAAAAAAAAATATTTCGATTATTTATTAAGGAAATTTGTTGTTAACAATAGCGGCAAATATTACGTTATTATTACGAAGAATCGGCCGAATAAAAAAAACCATGAAATATTGAATATTCAATTTTTCTTGACATTTTTTTATTTAAAATTTTTCTCTGTATAATTTTCATGATTTATTTGATTTATTTATCAATTGGGGATTTTACTCATTAGCCTCGTTTCATCCAATTATACACGTTCCTTTCTTCACTCGTGGCTGTTTTTTTTCGTTGAATTGTCTTTGCTTTTTATTCTCGTCTGAGCCCAATGTAAATATCGCTACAAAGTGAAATAATTCATAGTCCCAGATGAGATTACACGTGAGCCAGAAGAGCCACGTACAATGCACTCCCGCATGCGTGCATGCCTATGCATTGTAGACATCCCCCTCCCCTTTCCCCTCCCCTTTCAAAACCGGCACTTCGATAAATCCCACATGCACTATCCTCCAATCTTCGTGCATACATCCCCGCTTGAACGAATATCGCCAAATGTTTATCGAGTTATCTATCCCCCCCCCCTGTTACTACATCCTGAATTACGCGCATCCCAAACCCCATAATTCTCATTTTATTTTTATATCCCCCTAGAGACGCGTCCTTATTTTTTTGATTTTTCAAAAAAATCAAACAATACTTATTTTCTATCGTTAGAAATGAAAAAGTCATGAAAATGGATCAATTCCATTTTAGACATTTTTTTCACCATGTTTTGCTGATTATTTCTTCATTTTTTAATTCGCCATCCAATCAGCTGAGCGATTACGTCATTGAATATTTTATTCTTGACTTTTTGCCGACTCGACAAGGTAAAGAAATATTTCGACTCGTGCCACACGATATTCATCTTTCCTATCGCTTTTTTTTTTTTTTTTTTTTTTTTTTTCTTTTTTATTTTTGTTTTTTATTTTTTTTTTTTTTTTCTTTTTTTTTTTTTTTTTTTTTCCCCCCCCCCCTCCTATTTTATGGTGTAATTCATATTTCGTCGTCTCGGTCTAATCTTTCGATTATTTCATTTATCCCGAGGATGTTTTTTCTGCATAAATATACGCTCAATCAATGAAACTCGAATCCCATAATATATCATTGACCAAATGATATTTAACGTCATTATCCATAAGCCTCTGCTTACATCATCAGAAACATGTTTTTTTTTTTTTTTTTTTTTTTTTTTTTTTTTTTTTTTTTTTTTTTTTTTTTTTTTTTTTTTTTTTTTTTTTTTTTTTTTTTTTTTTTTTTTTTTTTCAAATTTTGATGTTTGATGAAAATAAAAAAATGCATTTTTCTAACGATCATGTTCTCGGTCCTCCGCTTTCCCGGTCCGTCTGGTTTCTCCTTACGAAAGTAAAATCTCATGCATACATATATATTGCTCGGACTGGAATCGCCCGGAGGGAAAGTCACGAGATGCCCCGGTCACGAGCTCGAGAAATAATCGAGACTCGAAGAGAGGATTCATCCGCGCGCGATCTTGCTACGTAATATCAACTCTCTCTCTCTCTCTTTCCCGATCGCCGCTCCAAACAGGATTTCATAGATTTTTCTGGTTTTTTTTTGTTTCCTGCCTCCTTGATACACGAAGAGAATTTTGACATTTTCGAGCGCCATGTTGGAGCCATTTTCTAATATATATCGAACATCGGTGCATAATAAATTCGGCCTGGTCTTCTTCTACTTCGGCCAAACTTCGGTTACGGTTATTTCTGTATCCGTTGCCAGTCTAACATGGCGCGCGCCCCCCCCCCCCCCCCCCCCCCCCCCCACACCCCCCCCACCCCTCCCCCCCCCTCATAACTGCTCGCGCATGTGTCTAGATTTCAAAAGGAATTTCCCTCGGCACTAGTCCGTGCGCTGTATCGTAGAAAAATAAAAGGTAAATTGTCGACAATTATGATTTAAAAAAAAAATGTTCAACGCTCCTCGATGTTCCGATTTTTAATTATTTTTTTTCAATTTTTATTCCACACTAAGCGTTTACTTAATTTTTTTTTCAATGATTTATTTAAATTTTTGCTGAAAAAGATACGCCGATTTAGTTAAAAACGCTGACGAGTCGTTCAAGTCGAAAGCACGCGACCCTTTTTCCCTTTTGACGAATATATCTATATATATTTGTACTTGCATATTTATTGGGTGATTAATAAACAAGTAGAATGTGCGTATTGACGTGACCGGTTAGAAACTTATGGCCATTTGATAACCGCGTTAGGATGTGGCTCAAGGTGAGTTGGAAAGAGAAGTTTGTGTATAAGTTACGAACAAACGAATGACGACGCGACCATGTGGAGAGGAGCATCGTTATTCATATATTTATCATTTCAGTTATTCGATCCTGGTTAATGCATTTTTTTTACCATTTTTTTTCTGCTCGATCCTTCAACGCTCGTGGAGCAACAATTATTTGAGAAAATGATGGTCTTAATGTGTGAATTATTATAAGCGGCATATTTCATGATTAATAACATGGTAACGCGCTATCCGTCTCACTCTCGACGGCGATGTGTTACCCTCGGGCGTTATTATCTCCCGTGATAATGACTGTAAAGCAAGGAAGCGTACGCGATATGGGGGATATGGATCGTCATGCCAAAACTTCATAGGGTTTCCACGCGTGTGCAATAAATTTCGAGCCAACTGTGTACCCGAACGCACGTGTCATAATTATTTTCATCCCTACACACCGAGTGTCCTTAATGTCGAGTCTCAAACTAAGCCAACTTGTAGCTTATACAATTCTCAACAGAAAATCCTTTTATCATTTTTCTCTACGATGCCTCGTTCGCGAGTTACGCAGTCATTGGTCGCACGCGACCTCAGCGCGGAGTGGGAGAAGCGTACGCTCCGCCCACCTTGCATCGCATTGGCTAGCGAACAATTTCATGAATATCTCCCGAACGGTGAATCGCAGAAAATAACTACTCAGGACTTTTCTATTCAGAATTGGACGCTCTAACTCTCCCTCGTATCTTAAGCATCAATTTCACGACACGTTGTACTTAGCCCTATATATCTGTATGCATTCGCTTAGAAATACTCGTGCGAATATGCCACTCTGCTATATCGTGTATTCAGGTCGCTCTTTAATATTAACCTCCTACATATATTTACGTATATATGTTCCAAAAGTCTCCGAGACATTGCATGCGTGTTTCCACCACCTCCGCTCGACTAAACAGTAAAAGTACTAGCTAACCTCCTGGGGATATATGCGCTAAGGGGCTATTTGCGTTTCCACACGATAAACAACCCTTTCCAGCCCTCCACCGGTCCTTCTCGTGTTCCTCATGCCTCACGTAAATATGCAATTATAAATGGACCATACAACGCACTTTAAGGGCACCCAATCGTACAATCGGAATAAATCACACAGCTAATCTTTATGAAGTTGAATAATTACTGACTAACAGAAATCATTATTTTCCTCCTCGTTTATTTGAATTTCTAATTCCTTCCTCGTCGATCCGATTTTTTGTTCTCATAAAAAAGCAAAAAGTAAATTTTCTCATAGATTTTCATCAAAATTTTCACTGCCTGCTTTTTATTCCTCAGGCCAATGGTCCCTTCTTTAGAGAAACTTCGATAAGTGCTGGGCAAGACCGTGTAACGCGTCGGGGGTAGATCAGGTCACACTAGGGTCACACGGGTTAATAGATTCGACGATCTATGTTGGCACACGCGATCATAACATCCCTACTTGCTCGCTTTTTTACTTCCTTTATTCACTCTTAGCCTATAATAACACCTTTGGCTCTATATACATAGAGCTTTATCTATGCACGATGGACGTAACCATTGGTGACATTTTACGTGCAAACAGGTGCGCCGCCATTAACCTCCCCAATAAATTCAAGGACATTGCTCCATCCGCGTTTGCCTATTTTTCTTCTTCTCATTTATTTGTTTTTTTTTTTCTCCTTTACCAATCAATCGAATCAAAATGCGGCTTAATAAAATTAAATATTCCAACAAATTTATAAATTCATAAATATTTATAAATATTTATATATTTATGAACAAATAGTATAAATAATATAAATAAAATGAAATAAAATATGAAAAAATATTTGGTACGACGTGAAAAGGAGCTGAAAAGCTGAAATTCAGAATCGACCGTCGTCCCTGCAATCTTCTCGAGCCTAAAATTGTCAGTCTCAAAAAGCGCAGGCCACAGACTAAAAAAAAATTGAAAAAAAAGAAAAGAAATAAAAGAATGAACGGCGCATGCGCGTCAAAGTTTCAACGAAAGCGCCACGTGCTCCTCGTATTTCTTGCTCGTTTTATCGTTCGTTGTTGTTCGCGCTTCTCGAACCTCACGTTGCTCAAGTATCTCAGGTATTATTATTTCGACGTCGGTTTTCTCGCGGAACTCGCGCAGCTCTGCGCCAAAAATAGACTTACGGCTGAATTGCGTGCGGCCCATGTCTTCCTCGTGGCTCGCCAGTCCGCGTCCCGGGTTCTTTGACGCCCGGACACAAACCTCGACGACAAGAAAAAAAAAAAAAAAATTCATATAAATTAATATTTCTATAAATAAATATTCATATGAATAAATATTATAATAAGAATAATCTTACGAGCCCGGCCCTCGAAAGAACGCGTCGAGCCCGAGCTGCTTATTTTCCCGAGACCGGAAATGAAAAAGAGCCTCTACCGACAATCGCTCCGGCGACGAGCAATCTCGACAAAATTTCCGGAGCTCGCCCACGCCCTCTCGACGCATCCCTCTATAAAAAGCCCTCAACCGATCGAACCATTAGCAACAACATTGAAGGTCATCCAAGCTCAATTTTTGGCCAATCGACATTTTTCATCCCTTAATTGAGCCACCCCGAAGCCCCAACACCCTTCGGACAGGCCAATGTCAAACGCATCACGCTTCACCATCCGGAGGTACACGCAAGCCCCGGAAATGGAGCCAAAATCTAACCATATAACTTTTTCTTGTTTCTCACTCTCCGGGCTCCTTCCATCGATCGATTTACACACTCGCTTGCCCAAGCCAATAGTTGGGAGCTTTGCTATTCTCCGGACTTGCGGTTATTTCCATTCGTAGAGTCACCCATGCCCAGAGGCCTAGCCCAATCCATGATAGATTCAATTTCTACCACCGAATCATCGTTTATTCCCCGATAATTGACAAAGTTTCTACGACCCAGAGCTCCTTTCCTCATTTCATTTATTTATCGACCATTTTCTCAGCCATACGCATTTTTTTTGTTTTGTTTCGTTTTTTTCATCCAACATTTTCGCCACTATTTTTCCATCCTCTCCCAGTTGAAAATTCTCTTTCCGGTGACCGCTGCCAAGTCTGCTTCACATTCCGCCACTAAAAAACACCAAGGCGTGTTTCCGGTCTGGCAAAAAAAATGACTGGAAGCCGGAAAAAGCACGAAATTTTAATCAACCGCTACTCTCTACGGAGTTATGTAAGTCTCTCGACAGGCTGCTCGCTCGCCCAGTCGCTCAGACGTTGATCGCCCGGAACAGCAGCGCCGCTACACCGTCCGTATAGCTTTCGGGCTCCGATCCCGAAACTTTGCTCTCTATCGCTTTGACTTACGCTTATTCCACTTCCGGGTAACGCTCTTGCACGTTTCTATTTCTTTTTTTTATCTTGAAAAAAATTCGCTCGGGGTCAAAATGACCCCGGTGATGTTTAAAACGCGCTCGCTGGCTCGCTAATTCAGGATCGTAGCTTTAACCTTCCGGAATGAAAATACTACGGGTCTCGAGACTCTCGACGATTTTTTTCCCATTTTTCCGATCGAAACTTCGAGCCAAACAAATTTTTCAAGTTATCCATTTTTGCTGTTGTTGTTGTTGTTTTTTTAATTAACAAATAAACATTCGTCCGGGCCACAAAACCCCTTAAGCCCGTTGTAAGCCTCAATTGTAAAACATCTCGAGTTAATTAAGTCATTAAGGGGCTAATTATAGTGACTAAGGCAATTTGCATTTCCAGACGCGCAAGCTCAACGTCTCTTCACCTGTTTCTTCTCGTGCACCTGCGGCGCTCCGCGGCCTCACTATTATCAATAGTTACACAGCCATCTTGCGTAATATGTCTCTCCTCGTTTCTCCTTCTATCTTGGGCTTTTAAACAGACAAAATATATTTTGGCACGTGTTTCGTTGTATATTGTCGTTTTACCTCGACAATACGACGCAACAAACTTTCGCAATTGCATCTCCAACTTTTATATCGTCCCACCAGACCGAAACAACCGTCAGCCTCCTCTCCGTTTATTTACGAAATAAGACAAAAAAACTTATTCTTCTTTGTCTTTTTTTCATCCTTTGAATGCTGAGAAAAAAATTTATCACTTTATCCGAATTTTTCACATTTTTTTTCTTATTTTTCTCACCGGGCCAGGCATCAACTTTTGTGGCGTTTCAATGCCATTTCCCACTCATCCAAAGCAGCCCTCAACTAAATTCATAATCCTTCATCCTCCTGTCCAATTTTTAGGGCTTCCTTTTATCCCTTAAAAACCTTAGCCTCCACCGCTACTCTCGGCTTTTATTATTTCGGATAATATCCACGACCTTTGACCACTCGCGATTAAGACCAACTCGCAATATTATTTTCACCCAATTCTACCGAAATTTTTATTCATCTCGTGGAATCTCACCAATTCTATACATTTATTTCATAATTTATATTATTTTCATCTCATTTTATTTTATTTTAATTTCAATTTTTTTTCAACTTTTTCAAGCTTTTTTCTCATTTAAGTGAATTTTTATTTTTATTTTATTCAATGATTTTTGTTTTTTTTTTTTTTTTTTTTTTTTTTTTTTTTTTTTTTTTTTTTTTTTTTTTTTTTTTTTTTTTTTTTTTTTTTTTTTTTTTTTTTTTTTTT